>JANIPM010000008.1:67165445-67179190 GCA_027478405.1 Erythroxylum cassinoides
GATCAATTTTGTCATATCTTACTTATGTAATATATTAGTCTATTTAATCATAATTCTCTATTTATTATATATAAATTCTATGCTGTTATATAGAATTTATATATTATATATAATTTCTATAATATATAGAGTGTCATATATAGGAATAGGGCATGGTGACGAATTATAAAAATTGTTGTAGTTTTTGCAATGATTTTTGTATTTGTTGCTAAAGGTCAAGCGAAAACCATGTTGTTTTATGAGACTGAAAACTTAATTACCCAAACAGAAGACACAATTGAAAACCTCCCTCGCCAAAAGGGTCTCCAGATGCTTCCTAAGTGGGGCTGAACCATCGAAGACGATCTTCTTCTCTAAGCTAGTCAAGTTGTCAGGTATGGGTTCCTCTGTCTTAATTCTCACCTTTTCTTCTTCTTTTTACCTTTGGTTGTTGTTCTGCAATAAGTAGTGATTAGCTTTCTCTTAGAGGAGTCACATATCACTCCCATCCCAAGTGAAAGCTAACCTCGAGTTACGAAGTTTCTTGATTCTTTTGTACTAACTTAGTGTCTTCTTGCTTAATCCAAATTTCCAACTAGTGGTTAAAGATCATAGGGTCTTGTTTTGGAGAGACAGCTTCGATCCCTAATCTTCATTGGAACACTTCAAGTAAGTCTGTTCATCTGCTTGGATTTCTTGCATATGTTTTCTGTGTGATTCTGCATCTTATTGATTGCCTATAGTTACCTTTCTGTTTCTGTACTTTGTTCCATTTTGAATTCCTTGACTGTAGCTCTCTTCATATCTGATGAGAGTGTTGGGGGATCCAACTCCTACGTAGTTGACCTATTTTATTGTAATAGTAACTTTAGAGGAAAGCACACTTAATTCTGCATCCCCTAAACATAGTATATACAGAGTTAACATTCTCAACCTTATCATATGAAGTTGTCTCAGTTAATAGATCACAAAATTAACATTGCTAGAATGTTGTAACAAATTTGTAGGTTGTGACTTATGTTTGGAACAGACAATGTATAAAAATACTAATATTGTGTGTAATACAAACTTTTTTTTCTTATTTCAATAGGTTATAAACTCAACTTCAACCAGTTATATTGACTTATTGATGTACATTAATAATCTTAGAAGTGTGTTAGATGTGAAAAGAACATTAAAATAAGAAGTCTTCTATTCTTAAAGATGTTAGATCACTTATTAATCTTTGGCATGTGCTCTGAGTTTTATTTATCTTTAACGGTGAGTGGAAAACATAGAATGTGCTTATTCTTGGGGTTTTTGGACGATCAAAAATTAAGCTCTGATAATTTTTGCTTCTGTGAATATTCTGTTAATTGTATATAATTTTATATAAATTTTCATTTCCTTATTAAATTGTACACTCTGCTTCTATATTGATTATATTTATAACTTGCTTTTGTTGCTATTCACTTTTCAGAATAAAACTATTAACATAAATTCATCGCGAAATGTCGATGTGGTGACTAGTTTTCAATGGCAAAAATGAGCTTCGATGGGAGGAATGTGGTAAAATTCTTCCTGACGAAGAACAAACCGATGC
Organism: Erythroxylum cassinoides; assembly: GCA_027478405.1. Lineage (NCBI taxonomy): Eukaryota > Viridiplantae > Streptophyta > Magnoliopsida > Malpighiales > Erythroxylaceae > Erythroxylum > Erythroxylum cassinoides. The sequence continues at coordinate 67,167,007 of JANIPM010000008.1, forward strand.
ATAACAAATTTCCTCATCAAAGTCTAATCACCCCTTACCTTTAATGGTCGATCTTGTTTTTTGAGATTTTTAGTATCATCTGAATCAGCTCTCTTTCTTTATTATCTGTATCTCATTTTTTTTAGGAAGCTATTAGATGAACGTCTGATTGTATATTATCCGTCTCATTTCTTTATCATCTATCTTTCGAACATGTGAGGAGCCTTATTGGAAATCCAAATATAAGGAACTCTTTTACCTTATCTACCAAGTCTCATGTCGCTTAAATTGATAAAAATAATTATTTTTTCTTTTCGAGGGAATAGGCGTGAAACTTTATTTATTGTTTTATTTGTAAAAATTGTTTAACTTCTAATTAAAATCTTCTATTACTTACCTTATATTATTATATTTTATTAGTCACCACAAATCAATATTTATTGTTTTTTTTTCTATAAGAATCATATATCATTATATTACAAAATTAACATCAAAATCATATAATTTAAAAGATAAAAATAAAAAGTATAAATCTATGTAATATTATTTAATTTGAGTTTATAGTTTCATAAATTATTGAAATGATGGACATTTTTAGTAGCTAAATTTTTTATATACTTAGAATCATTGTCAATAATATTAAATTTGAATTTTCTCAACTATGATGTTTAGTCACAAAATGATCAAATCAAAGTTAGTAAATTCATAATTATAAATAAGAGAGTGATTTAGTTATTTAAGTTTTTGGTAATGATTTAAAAAAATCGTCGCCAAAAGTCATGCTTTTTCGTGACGATTTACAAAGCTATAAAAATGCTAAACTGTCTCAAAAGGGTGAACTTTTTGCGACAATTCCAATAAAATGTTGCAAAGACTTGCGTTTGGTGACGATTCTATAAAACGTTACAAAAATGTAAGCCTTTGGCAACATTATTGAATCGTCATCAAAAGCTAAGTTTTAGTGACAATTTTTAAATCATCACTAAATAAAACGTAGCTAAATGTCACTTGTGTTGCCGTGTGACATAATATATAGTTAAACAAATTAATAAAATAATTTTTACCCTAAAATAAATATTTGATATCGTCGAGATGGAATAATAGGGGTGGACAACTTCGTCCAAAAGGCAGTATTTTGTACCGCTTAATCAAGTCATGTTGTAGCTTGTAAGTTTTTTCTGTTACTATTAACGTAACTAGAGGCAGCCGTCGTTGGGTTGAGCTTTCCCATTACGTAAGCTTGATTATCCTCATTTCAAGGCCAGATTATATTTCTTCTTCTGCCTATTCATCTCCATGCATGCTCTATTATGCGCACACTTGCCTCACCTCTGACCACTTGAATGATCATTATAGGAATTAGATTGCCTCCTTTGTTGACTTTTAATGCCCATTTTTATTCCATATTTTTTGGTCTGCATAACTTCTATTTCGGTGGCTGTACAACCATGCTTCTCAGTTCTCACACTCTTTGGGTTTCTATCCCCCTCTTTATCTGCAGTCTGTAGACCGTCTTCTCTGACGCTAAGAGAAACGCCATGACTCCCATGTCCCTGTACCGCTGTACGTACCTTATCTTGTCTCTTTTCTCATTGCACTTGGTTTTTTTGTTTATTACAATGAAATATTGCAGGTTTTTTTTAACGATAGATTAATCCATACAACCGAATTATCAATAATTTGGTGATTTAAAAAACTCTTCATTCTATTAAAGCATAAAGATCTACAATCATGCTTAAAGGAATTCAAAAAGATTTGGCATAGTTTGTTAGCAAGTTGACTGAGATTTGTAGGGAACTACTATACTTACATAAACAAGCAGGAATGAGAGCTTTTCATTAGGCAGAAACTTAATAAAGTCCTAGTAAACCAACTATGGTTGATTTACTAGTAAACTTAATAAAGTCCTAGTAAACTTACAAATGTTACTATTCTATACATATATACAAATGCAGTTTATGATCATTATATTGTTTTCTCTTTGCAGACAGTTTTTGTTACAAAATTGGGGTCAATGGATAATGATGATATGTTTGAGTGTTTGGCTTTGTTTGAGCTTTGGAATGGGCAATTGGATTTGATGAGAATGTTCATGTTGTTATGCTTGTATGTATACACCAAAAAAACGTTATGGAAGTAAAAATGCTAAAGGTAGTAGGGCATTGACAGTACCAAATAGGGAAGCCAATATATATAGGATTTTGCTTGAGGGTGATAGGAATAGCCAGTGGGATTTAAGGATGAACAGTAATGCATTTACATTGTTATGTGAAATGCTTCAGGTCCATGGTGGGTTGACGAATAATGACCATGTGCCCATTGAAGAAAAAGTCTTAATCTTCCTAAGAATATTAGCACAAAATGAATCTAATATAGTATTACAAGTTCGGTTTATGAGGTCGGGAGAAACAATAAGTAGGGTCTTCCATAGTGTGTTGAAGGTTATAATCAAGCTTCAACATTTGTTGTATGTCAAGCCCATACCAATTCCTGAGGATTGCACAGACAATAGATGGAAATGATTTAAGGTTAGTAAATTTATTTAGCTACAATACATTATCTCATTTAACTTTATGAAATTAGTTAACGAGAACTTTTGTTTGTTGGAATTTTAAACATAGGGTTGCCTTGGTGCTCTAGATGGGACCTATTTAGACATAATAGTTCCTCAAGCAGACAGACCTAGATACAGAGGTAGAAAAGGGAGAATATGCACTAATGTTTTAGGAGTGTGTGATAAGGACTTAAACTTTGTTTATGTTCTAGCTGGATGGGAGGGTTCAGCAGCGGATTCAAAGGTTCTGCATGATGTTGTAAGTAGGCCTAATGGACTTCAAGTTCCAAGGGGTATGTAAGAAACGAATTGTTAGAAATTTGCAATTTTGTTTTTTAAGGTATGATTACAGATACAATAGTAATAGTGTTTGTTGCTTATAGAAAATTACTACTTAGTAGATGCCAGCTATACCAATGGTCTTGGTTTTCTTGCCCCTTTTAGAGGCACAAGATACCATATTTAAGAGTGAGCAAGAGATGGAAGGGCACCTAGGAATCCAGAAGAGCTTTTTAATAAGAGATACTCGTCTACCAAAAATGTGATTGAACGTGCATTTGGTTTACTGAAAAAAAGATGGAAAATCCTAAGAAATCCATCTTTTTATCCAGCAGCCACTCATGTCCACATCATTCTTGCATGCTGCCTTCTGCACAATTTTATTAGGTTGCATATGAGTTATGATCCAGCAGATCTTACTCCTCTTGAAGCTGAGGATATACCAATTGGGAAATATGCACCGTTACCTGAATTTGTTGATCGTGTTGAGACAAGTAATAAATGAAGTCAATGGAGAGAAGAATTAGCTAACAACATGTTTGATGAATGGAGAAGAAACCATTAAATTGTGAATTTTATATTAGTTAATAACAATTTTTATTGAATAGTCTCTTTATATTGTTAACTCTCATTGTACTTAATTACATGTTTTGTTTAATTCAATATTGTCTTCTTTATTTCCAAACAAGTAGATTTTTATAACTTCCTACATTTTACATCTAACACATCTTGTACCTAGATCATCTTTTCTACTTCATTTCCTCTTCATTATCAACTCCATTTCAACTCAATATCATTCACAAACTAATTATGATCTATATTTGATCATTAACCCAAAAACAGAACATATACATGCACCTATTCATCATCAATTTTCTGCACTCATTCAACACTATTATAATGATCATTCTACCTCAAAATCATCTCTATAACAATTTATGGGTCATTAATCATCATACACATATACAAAAGAAAGACATTTACATACACATTTCATCACTCACATTTAGAATACATACAACATCATTTTATGTCCATTTAACATCTAACTATCATCATACATACTTCATTTATCCCTACCCATGAAGATTAACAAGCTACTTACTTGATTTAGCTTCAGTGTCTACAAAAAAATAAAAAGAAGCCCAAACTTTCCATGTCACATGATCATCATCTTGAAGGTGGATTAGGTTAGGTTTTCTTGTGGCAAATAGAAGAGACAACAAAATAGAAGTAGCAATTGGAAGATGAAAGTAAGGTGTAATGTTGATGAAGGTTTGGTGAATCAAAATGGTGAAGAAGAAGAGAAAGCCACGAAAAAGATGAAAGAAAAGGCAAGAACAAGACAATAACTTAGTCTTTCAAGTTAAATGAATCGTGAAAGATGAGTGGTGAATAGTAATGACACTTGTCACTTTCACTTGTCACCTTCCTATGGCCTTAGTTGGACTTTTATTAAAAAACTAGTAAATTTGTCTCCAAATTTTCCTTGACACTTGTCAATAAATCCGAAGGTCATTTATCAAAATTTTCATTGCCATAGGACAATAAATTCTACCATCATTTATCAATTGTATTGCCATTTGGTATTTTTTCTAGTCCAAAAATATCTAAAATTTTAGAAAAATCAATTTTCATATACTCTTCAATACTCAATACTCAATACATATATTTTCCAAATCAATTTTCAACACATAAAAATCATAATTCTCAATATAATCACATTTACAACTTAATTATACCTGAAAATCTCAATGAATGCATATATAGTCATTTTAATGTTAAAAAAAATCAATATTCGCACGTGTGTATATGCTATATTATGCATAAGCATGAAATGCACTTTCTAACTTCAGAATAAACTCTCATATACACTATTCTAGGTTCCTAGCGCTTGACATGGAATAATAGGCTGTTATAAGGTGCCTGTTAAAATTGAAAGAAATGTCTTATAAGTTGAAAACAGAAGGGACCTATTATAAAAGTGAAGAAGTATCATGCTGAAATGAACACACACAATATAATAGATAAATATAAAAGATAAGGAGAGAGAAGGACATAATCGATTTATACTGATTCAACTTATAACCCAAATCTATGACCAGTCTCTAAGTATCCAACATGAGTGTTTCACTATAAAAATCCAAGTATTAAATTTGACGAATCTCTCTAAACTTGCTACATGTTTGTCAAGGTTTTTTAACCTTCCGCACTCGAAGTGTATAATAAAATTCTAAAAGCCCACAGAAAAATAAAATAATAATTTCTTTCTTGATAGAGTGATTTCTCTTTCTAAGACACAATAAGAATTATATGATTCTTAAGAATATATATACTACTCAAAATTTTGAAAGTCTGAGTATGTTTCTTTTTTTCACAAGTGTTGTTGCTCTTTCTTAATATGAAAGGTAGCCTTATGTCATTTATCATAAATCCCGGCCATATGTCTATTAAAAGTCACATATATTTTAGGTTCTTTGTGATTGGCCTTTTTCTAAGAGGTATGATGAGCAATGTTAGGTAATCAAATTCTTCAACTAATCATTGTTTCCTCTTACATCCTTAGTCAATTGGATAGATTTAAATATAAATGACTTCAATATTATCTTTGCAAAAAAATTTCTAGTAATCACAAAGCTATTATATGACCTTCATAATTTGTAGGATCCTTTTCGAATAAACTTTTTCTAATAAGGTAAGTTCATAATGAAGGTTTCTATGAGAAAGAAAGTGTATTTCTTATGATTTTTTTTTAGAATAAGACCATTAATTATACAAAAAATAAATTCAATTTAAATTTAAAATATTTTACAGTTATCATCAAAATCATTAATCATAAACCTTGAGCTAACATGAATTAGAGAAATTTTTATGAGCAAATGATAGATTTTAATTATTGAACCTAGTTTCAGAATTTGGGAGCTTTAATTAAAAGTTGCGAAGAAGATAGAATGAGAGAGAAAAAATCAATTTCAATTCGTTAATCGTTTGCATGATTACAACACTACTCTTTACATTTGAAGTAAAGGAGTTATTATACTGGTCGCTTCCTCAGCTCTTCACCTGAAGTTGGCTTCAATCCACTCTTTCTACTCTTCATCTTCTTCTTCCTGCCTTTTGCTTCCTTGCGCAACACTCTCGTCCTACAACTATAAACTATTACAACTTGCACCGTCTCTTCATACGTTTTTGTGTTTGCCTTTTCTCTTCATTGTTGTCTCTCTCTGCTTTTCCTTGCCTATTCAATTTGTTCTATATTTTCAATAATTTACTCTAATAATTAATTAGGATAATTGTTTCTAAGTAAAATTTACATAATTATTTATAAAAATAATTTTATTTTAATTTGCATAATTGTTTCCAAGTTTTTGTTGACTTATTAAGAAAGTATATTATGTAAAAGTATGGATCCGTCAATAAAGTTTTGACAAATATTTAAATAATAAATTTGTAAGATTACATCAATGAATTAATTACTAAATATAAACATTTATTCATAATAGATAAATATATCGATTATAATATAAGTCTTTATTTATATTTTAAAAAATGATTTATACAACAGTTAATTGCCTTTTACCTCCAAATCAAAGGAAACAACGTCCGCTTGCGATTTGATTTAAGCCTAAGCTCTCGCCTCTACGCAGATTGGATTCTCATTCATGTCTAGGCCTACAACACCTTCCCAACTACCGCTTCACCGCTCAGGTGACTCTTAATAACATCTATTCATTTTGCTTGTGCGTGCTGCCTCTCCACTTCTTTTCTCTTTGATTGATTCTGTTAGTTGTTACCCTTTCCCGAGTTTTCAATCCTTTCTCTTGTAGTTTCCCAACAAAGGAAGGTGATTATAGAGAACGATCATGGTGAGAAACTGCTCGGTCTGCTGCACGATACTGGTTCTGCGGAGCTTGTTATCCTCTGCCATGGATTTCAATCTTGGAAGGTCATTTTTGTTTTCTTAATCTTTCCATCTTTTCTTTCATGGGTTTGCAATCGACTTGCAGTCAAATTTTTTGTGTTTCTGTGTTTAGGAACGCATTCCCATGGTGAATATCGCTGCTGCTTTAGAGAAAGAAGGAATTAGTTCCTGTCGCTTTGATTTTGCGGGAAATGGGTATTCCATTTTTCCTGTTAGGTTAAAACAGTGATAATCTAAATTACATCTTCTAGAATTGTCTAAAGAAATCGGCGGTGCGTTCTGCATATGGTGTAATGAGTTACTTGTGCGATTTATGATAGGATCTAAAATGGAAACTGTTCTATAACCAGAACTACCATCACTTTTCACTCATTGAAAATGGGAGCAATGTGGATTAATTTCTGATGATCCTTATATTGCTACGATGCTCCATCTTCTAGGGAAAGTGAAGGCTCATTTCAGTATGGAAACTACCGTAGAGAAGCTGATGATTTACGATCAGTAGTTCAATATTTTCGAGGGAAGAAACGTGTCATAATTGCTGTAATTGGTCACAGTAAAGGTGCATTTCTTATTTTAAGCATACCAATGAAACAAGACTCCAATTCTGGAGATGTTTGAAAGAGAACACATGAACTCGTCTACATTCTATCTTATACAACTAATAGCAGTAAGAATCTGTCGATCTTATAAAACAGTGTTTGTTGCAGGAGGGAACGTGGTGCTTTTATATACTTCAAAGTACAATGATGTTCATAATGTAGTTAACATTTCTGGCCGGTTTAACCTCAAGAGAGGAATCGAGGGTCGGCTTGGGAAGGACTTCCTAAAAAGAATCAAGCAAGAAGGATATATTGATGTTAAAAATAGAAAGGGTAAGGGTGATAGTATTAGATTCTGTTCTCCTAAAATTTCAATAAATTTGCATATCAAAGTTAAATATCATCAAAAGTTTTAGATGAAATTTTGATTGTCAGGAAGCTGCAAACTTGACCTAACCTTTTATTGCTTTCCCAGTAGATTGTCCTAAAATCTGGATAACATTGTTGTATTTCTCTGCAGGAGAGATTGAGTATCGTGTGACCGAAGAAAGTTTGATGGACCGTTTAACTACTAATGTGCATGCATCATGCTTATTAATCCACCAGGAATGCAGGTTAGAAACTGCCAACAACTCTATTCCATTTATCTTTATGAACTGGTCATTAATCCTCACTGACTTGCTTTTCCAAATATATTGTGAAAACCCTTGTTGTCTTTGTTGTTGTTTGTTGTGGATATTTAAGGGTTATATAATTTTGCAGTCATTTTGATGCCTATATTTTCAGGGTGTTGACTGTCCATGGATCCAGGGATAAGATTGTACCAGTTGAAGATGCTTTCCAATTTGCAAAGTTTATAAATAATCATAAACTACACATCATTGAAGGAGCTGATCATGAGTATACCCGTCATCAGGATGAATTATCTTCAGTTGTACTGGACTTCTTAAGGGAAGATTTTAAACCAGATAATAGCTTGGTCAAGTTATCTTTGGCGGGGCATTCAGTTCGTTCGAGATTCTGAGTTTTGGTTGACACACGACTCATTATCGATTTGGAGTTGAGCTACTTGGTTGCGTGTCGTGTGCTCCAACTTGTGCAGCTCCTTTATTTCAATGACGGACCTCAAAAGTTTTACCACATGTGCCATATCGATTCCATGCTTAAGTGTGAACCATCACTTTTTGCCGGATTTAGGCAAAGCGAATTCATCAATACTTTTGAATAATGTTGGGTCACTGGCAATACAAATCTTGAACGTATTAGACTGGCTGTCTGATATGCTTACTAAGACAGGTCTCGATGGCTTGTTCTTCGTCACTTAATTCCACCATATTAAAATAGATCATTCATTGAATTATAATGCTGGTTAAAGTAAAACAGCGGCAAAAAGATCAAACAATTAGCATGCATTTGAAGTTATTATATAGCTTCAAGAAATTTCGATTATGCCTTCTGAACTTTTTTCCATGTCCGTTCCATTGAAACAAATCGTTATCTTATTTGATATGAACAAAATAGGGCAAATTAAGTTGCATCAATTGAACTTTGTACATAGGCATCTCATAAGACACATTAAATTTCATCATGTGAATTTTATGCATTCAAGTTAAAGGCAACTACTTGATGGCGAATTCGTGATACAACATAACGAAATAACAGCAACCGTGAAATGTTCAAGGGAAGATCATGGAGGTCATTCTGACACCTTAAATCTGTCAATTAAGTAAATGCCATCTGTTTCTTTTACACATGATCCTTGAACTCTTTTAAGAAATAGAGCCATAAAATCTTAAAAAAGACTCCTGGAGAGTGAAGTGAAGAATAATTTACATACTACATAAAAGCTCAGTAAGTGCAGCAAACTACCAAAAACGGGAAAAAAAATAAAAAAAAGGAGATTGAACACGATCAGATCTTTCATTCTCATGTTTGCAAGTACATAATGTCCACTTTGATCAGGCTGCAACAGTCTTTGGCTTGACACCGATTTTCTTCCAAGAAACATTTGGCATTATTTGCTTAAAATCAACACGACCCTTGAACTGTATTGCAAAATTGAGCAAGGAGTCAAGAAGGGAATCCGAAAGCAGGTGAGGTTCCAGTCCTAATTCAATGAGCTTAGTGTGCTTGGCGTTGTAATAGTGCTCTTCTGCCTCTACTCTTGGGTTTGGCACCGAAATGGTTTTCACATCAAGGGCAAGCTTCTCCCCCGCTTTAGTTATAAGTGAAGCAAGTTCATTAACAGAAAATTGCTCGGTGAATTGATTGAAGACCCGAAACTCCCCAGGCTGTGCTGGATTTGCAATGGCAAGTTCAACACACCGAACTGTATCTCTTATATCAAGATAGCCCCTTGTCTGAATCATTTAAAATGGAAGAGTTTGAATGAGGCTCCCACATCTAGGATCATTGTAACTATACGTTCACAGCCATAAATAGCAATCATACGGAACAACATATATTATGGTAAAGAACTTAACACCATGATGCGGGCAAAACAACACAAAACCCCAGGCGTTAAAAAGAAATTGTGAATCATTTAGATGAGCCTTGAGCTTTTCAGAAAAAAGTCATACAATCATAAGCACATGTAACAACTTCCTTTCTTTCCAGGGTTCAGACTTTCCCAATAGTAAGGATGTTCTAGTCGAAACGAATATGCACCTTTATCCAACACATCAACATTTCTGTTTTACACTAAGCTTGCGTAAGAAAAAAAACAATTGAATATAAGGTAGTACAGCAAATTAAGAATTAGAAGAATTTACCTGGCCTCCCTTTCCATATACAGTGAGTGGATGGCCAACAGCAGCCTGGACACAAAAACGATTTAAAGCAGTTCCAAATACTCCATCATAATCGAACCTGTTGCAAAGCTCTTCATGCATCTCTGTTTCATCCGTCCTCACTCCATAAACCACTCCTTGGTTCAGATCAGTAGCTCTGATTCCCCAAGCCTTGCAAGTGAACGCTATATTATTTGAGTCATGGACCTTACTAAGATGGTAGAAAGAACTTGCTTGTTTGGGATAAGGCAAAGTATCCGTTCTCCCATTGTGAGTTATTGTAATATAGCCTTCCTCAATATCAATATTTGGGGTTCCATATTCTCCCATTGTCCCAAGCTTTACAAGATGGCATTGCTCTCTGAATTCCTTGATAGCAAAGAGAACATTGAGTGTTCCAATTACATTGTTCTGTTGTGTAAATACAGCTCTTGTCCGATCAATCATTGAATAAGGGGCAGAGCGTTGTTCCCCGAAATGGACTACAGAGTCAGGTTCAAAGGACTTGAAGGCTTCTGATAAGAATTCAAAGTCGCAAATATCACCAATATAGAGCCCAATGGTTTTTCCAGTAAGTGATTTCCAACATCGAAGACGATTGTGAATGGAACTAATGGGTGTCAAGGAATCTAGACCAAGCTGATGGTCAAACATACGGCGAATGAGACTGTCAACAATGGCAACCTCATATCCTCTCTTGGATAAATGGAGGGCAGTGGCCCAACCACAATAGCCATCTCCACCAATGACCATGACCCGCTGTGACTTTGATGGTTCAAAAGAGAAGTGGTGGGAACCAGAGCTAGTTTGGGATGGGGCTTCTTGGCTTACAAAGGTTGCACAGACAAAAGACTTTTTCTGCAGTCTGCTTCCTTGCGCGACAATCCTTGTGGAAGGAATCCTTGAAGATTGCAAGGTGAAAAGAGCAGGACATGTTGTGAGGCGTTGACTGAACGATTGAGTGGACGATCTTTGCCCATAAGGTAACTTTAAAGAGCAAGAGGTTGAAAGTAAATGTGCCATATTGATGATGATGATTTTGATCAATGCGTACAAAGACCTGAAAGATTGTAAGTGGTCAGAAACTGGCGTCTAGAGGCGTCCGTAACTTAGCTTCAGCTTTAATACAAGAATTTTATTTCAGATTCTATTAGAAATGTATATGAAACCAAGTAGGAAAACAAAAGCATATGGTATCTCAATCTGCTTCCAAGTAGGCCTTCAAGCATAACAAAGGGGTGGAAATCATATCAGAAGTAGCAGTCCAGTAAACAACAGAGCAGTTGAAATGTGTAAGACGAGGTAAATCCTAATCCCGCAAAAACTAAAATGAATACCCTAAAGTTCCATGGGTGCTAACTCAGCAGATACGCTGTCTGTCTGCTGCAATTCACAAGAGTTATAAAGAAGCTATGCATTTCGATTAATAGACATAATCATGTAAAAGCAGCGGCAGGAAGCTAAATGTAGTACCTCTACCTTGAACGGAAAGGAGGATAATAAGCTCGGTTGGACGAGAGTCGGGGCTTTGGGTGTTCACTTGACACTCTCTTGTTCAGGCAACAGATGGAATCATAAGGGCAAGCAAAATGGCATATTCGATCTTATCTATGTTATTCATCAGCATCTTTGGAATGTTCGACAACAATAGCTCCAAACTAAAAAAATATGCTAATTGGGCCAGACGCGCTACACGATTCGATTGGAGACATCGGATGGGAATTTCAATATTTTCTCGTAAAAGGTATAAATACATCTCTAATGTGTTTTTATTTTTTAAAATATTTATATATTTCAATTTAGTATTTCAGTTTCAAGATTATTATTCCAGTATAAGTAAACTTTAATTGTTGTCTCGTGAAAATTGATTAATCCTTACCTATTCAATTTTATAAATACATTACCCAACTTGGTACCAGATTAAGTTTTGGTACAGTACTATATCGGTATCGGTCAATTCTAAGTTCTATTTTAGATAATTTTTAAAATTTATGAAATAGTCTCTGAATTTTTAAAATATTACAAAATAATCCATTAATATATTGGATTATATACTTTATGATTTTACATCAACCATCTCTCCAAAAATCATAATAATAAAATTTAAAAAAAAATTAGT
>JANIPM010000008.1:67230419-67244305 GCA_027478405.1 Erythroxylum cassinoides
ACTAATTAATTAATTAATTATATTTAATTAATTAGTATTAAAAATATTTAAAAAAGGAGTCACTACTAAGGAATAAGTTTCATTCCTTTACTAAATAAAAGGTATAGAGGATTCTTCAAAAGTGGAATATCAAACTATTGTCCTTAGAATAACAATCAATAACTAACCATTCACTTTTCATTTCTTATCCATTGATCCCTTACAAAACCCATCAATCAGGCACTCCTTAAACATTATCGCTTTTTCTAGTAGGATTAATACAACCTCTTCCTATTCTAGAACAAATGTGAGATGATGTCTCAATGGATTTTGTAGAAGGACTACCTAAATCAGCAAGGTTAAGTGCAATTATGGTGATAATAGATAGACTCAGTAAATATGTTGTCACTTTAAAACATCCCTACACTCCCTCCGTTGTGGCTGAATTATTTGTCCAGCACATTCTTAAACTTAATGGATTTGCAAAATCTACTGTGATCGATAGAGATAAGGTTTTAATAAGTCATTTTTTGAGGGAACTATTTCGCCTACAATAGACCCAGCTATAGTGCAACACCATCTACCATTCTCAAATTGACCGCCAAATCGAAGTGGTCAATTGTTGTCTTGAAACATATCTGTGTTGTTTTGTATAAACACAACCCCACAACTGGAGCGGTTACCATGGTACAAATATTGGTATAACACTGCTATTCATACAGTCATGAAGCTCACCTCTTTTAAAATTTTATATGGAAGGAGGCCACTGCATTTACTGTAGTACCCATTTATTCAAAAAATTGATCCAATTGCATACGAATTAAGACAATCGGACTCAATTACTATCCATCCGATTTTCCATTTATCATAACTTAAAGTTGCGATAGGCACTAACACTCCCAGTTTAAAGATTCCTCCTACACTCCAAGTTGATTTGGAATGGAAAATGTCATAGACCCCGACCCACCAGCAACGGCCCAGAAGGGAGATACAGCTAACGACCCGTCACCCCTTCGGAGAACCCAGCGTGAGAAACGAACCCCTGCATTCCTAAAGGATTACGTGATCGACTAAAACAAATTCTGTTATGAATTCAGTTATGATAACTTGTTAGATTACATTATAAATAAACATGCGGAATGATGGAGTAGGTATGAAAAATTACCTGTAACGTTTAGCCTTCTTCCCCCTACTGAGGACTATCTGGTGTCTAGCCTTTCTCCCTCAATCCCTCTGTAATTCTCTTGCTCTGTTGTTAAGCGCTATCCAATGTATTACTCCATTCCAGAAATATAAAAAAATTACTATCAATTTATCCTTGCGTATATTCCACTAAGCCATTACAGAACAATTATCCAACGACCATTACAATTTGGTGCTTTCATTTTCGTCCTCTCCTCCATGGCCGATAATACCCGCCTAGCTAAGCTTGATTCCACTGTCACCAAACTCCAAACCGATTTCGCATCCCAGTCATCCACCCTGAACTCCCTTCAATCCACTGTCATAGCTCAACAATCCACCATGATTGACATGAAACATCAAATGGCTGAAATTAGTCAACAACTTGCTCACCTCGGGCAGCTACTAAAAGGGAAAAACCCAGAATCCGAGCCACCTATTACCGTCCCTCAGCCCAGCTCCTTCCACATCGACGGCCACCGTACCCCTTCCCCTAATGGGGAGCCCGACTTTGATTGCCCCTTTCAGCCCAAGGCCGCCCGCGTCGAACTTCCCAAGTTTGATGGCTCCGATCCAGAATCCTGGATCTTCAACGCCGATGAATTTTTCGATTTTTACGACACCGACGATTCCATACGTATCACCATGGCCGCCTTTCATTTTGAAGGCAAAGCCCGCCGTTGGTACCGGTGGATGAAAACTAACAAGCAACTCTCTGGTTGGGCACAATTTAAGAAGTCCCTCATCGAACGCTTCCAATTCACCACCCTCGAAGAACCACAAGGCTTAGTAGCCAAACTCTACCAAACAACCTCCGTTGAAGATTACCAAAGCCGCTTCGAGACCTTATCCAATCAGACCACTGGCTTACCTCCATCCTTTTTCGTAGACTGTTTTATTTTCGGTCTCCGCCCTGACATTAAGTCCGAGGTCCTTTCCTTCCACCCTACCTCCCTCAATCACGCCATCAGCCTAGCCCGGTTACAAGAAGCCAAATTATCCGAGACCCGCAAATTTTTCTTAAATCACTACCCCCTCCTGCCTTTGACAGGAAACCCATCGGCCCCGGCCTCCTTCCTTCACCCAATCCCACCCCCTTTAAACTTCCTCCAGATTCAGCTCAATCTCATCCTCGCCTTAATTTCACCCAACGCCTAACCCATACTGAAGCCCAACGCCGGCGAGACCAAGGGCTATGCTTTTACTGTGACGAGAAATTTGTCAGGGGTCACAAATGCAACAAACCCCAAATGTTTCTTCTCGACGATGACTATCCTTCCGACAACATTGACCCTTTTCCCCTGCAGACAGACCCGCCCTCTCCACCCACACCCCCACCTGCTCCCGACCCTGATCTTCCCGACCTCCCCGCCCCGGTTCCCAACCCCACCTCTTCCCTTTCCTCTACCCAGCAAACCATGATCTCCTACAACACCATGTCCGGTTGCCTCTCTCCCGCCACACTCCGATTTTTGGGACAAATACAAGGCCGTTCGGTCCAAGTATTATTAGATGGGGGCAGCACGCACAACTTCATTCAGAGCCGCATCGCTCACCATTTTGGACTAGACATCGATCCCTCCATCTCATTTCCCGTTTTGGTCGGCAATGGCAAAAGCATTTATAGCGAAGGCAAAGTCCGGAATGTAACTTTGCAAATTCAAGGGACAGACATTACCACTGATTTTTATGTCCTTCCCTTACACGGTTCCGACGTCGTATTGGGCATAGCCTGGCTTGCCACTCTTGGCCCGGTCCTTACCAATTACGCCACATCCACCTTCCAATTTACACTTGGTGCCTCCCCTATCTCCTGGACAGGACTTCACAGCCACTGTTCGCAACCCATTCAACTACATTCCCTACGCCGGACTCATCTCATGGGCTCTGTGGCTGCCTACTTCAGCCTTCAAATCAGCTTCCATCCCACCACTCGTCCCACTTCCGACCAGACTACCTTCCATCACCTCCTACAGAAATACTGGGATATCTTTACTAAACCATCTGGACTTCCACCTTCCCGCCCCACTGACCACTCCATTCACCTCACTCCCAATGCCTCCCCCGTCAATGTCCGACCCTACCGTTATCCTCACTTCCACAAACACGAGATTGAAAGGCAAGTCACAGAAACGCTCAGCTAGGGGATTATAAGGCCTAGTACAAGTCCTTTTTCATCTCCTGTTCTCTTAGTCAAGAAGAAAGACGGTACTTGGCGCTTCTGCGTCGACTACCGGGCTCTCAATGCCATCACCATACGCGACATATTTCCCATTCCCATTGCAGACGAATTGTTTGATGAGCTTTTCGGCGCCACCATATTCTCCAAAATCGACCTACTTGCGGGTTTCCATCAAATCTTGATCCGACCAGAAGATGTTCATAAGACAGCATTTCGTACCCACGATGGCCATTTCGAGTTCCTCGTCATGTCCTTCGGTCTTACGAATGCTCCATCCACCTTCCAGGCCACCATGAATGGTATCTTGAAACCTTTTCTTCGTCGTTTTGTCCTAATTTTTTTCGATGATATCCTTGTCTACAGCCGAAGTATTGCCGACCATCTTCATCATCTGTCCATTGTCTTCGACACACTTCGGGCCCACGGGTTGGTAGCCAAAGAGAGCAAATGCATTTTTGGCCAGTCAACGATCGAATATTTGGGTCACATTGTTACTGCGAATGGGTTACAAGTCAACCCAGGAAAAATCTCTGCCATCCGGGACTGGTTGATTCCTTCCAACGCCAAATGCGTCTGAGGATTCCTTGGGTTGGCAGGTTACTACTGCCGTTTCATCCGTGGCTTTGCTAAGATTGCTTCCCCCTTATCGGATCTCCTCCAAAAAGATAAGTTTGAATGGACGACTTCAGCTCAATCAGCTTTCGACCAGTTCAAAACGGCCTTGAGTAACGCCCCCTTGTTGGCTCTTCCCGATTTTTCTTCCCCATTTATCGTCGAGACAGATGCCTCCGGCACGGGTATTGGCGCTGTTTTGATTCAACATAGCAAACCAGTGGCTTTTTATAGCCAGAAGCTGTCGCCAAGGCTTCAACGGTCGCCAGCATATCACCGCGAAATGTACGTCATCACCCAGGCTGTTGGAAAGTGGCGGCAGTATCTTTTGGGGCGACGGTTTACGATAATCACATATCAGAAAGCCCTTCGGAATCTAACAGCGCAGACCATTCAGACTCTCGAACAACAACATTGGCTGTACAAACTGTTGGGATTTGACTTCGAAATGGTTTATCGACCCGGTAAATTGAATACGGTGGCAGACGCTTTATCGAGGGGCCCTACGGGATGTTTTATGCCCGTCTCAGTCCAGCAATTCAGTTGTCTGGACGAATTTCGCGCCTTAAATACCACCAGCCCCGACCTTCTTCAGCTCCTTGCCAAGGTTGAAGCTTCTGATCCCGGCTTTCTTCATTTTTCCATTCAGGAAGGGTTACTGTTCTATCGAAACAGATTGGTCGTCCCCAACGACCCCTCACTCCGACGATCCATCTTTGAAGATTTCCATTCATCCGTTATTGGAGGCCACGCTGGCGCTACACGAACTTTTCACCGTTTAGCTGCCAATTATTATTGGCCTTCTATGCGACAGGATGTCCGGCGATTCGTGCAAGAATGTCTGGTATGTCAGACCATGAAATCATCCCAGTTATCCCCAGCCAGCCTGCTCCAACCGCTGCCTCTTCCAGATCAAGTATTCGATGAAATCAGCATGGATTTCATTACTGGCCTTCCCCCTTCTTTTGGCAAAACTGTCATCTTTGTTGTTGTGGACCGCTTGTCGAAATATGCACATTTTTTTGCCTTGCCCGGCAACTTTGACGCCTTCAAGTTAGCTCACATCTTCTTGAATGGGGTTGTGAAGTTACATGGCATTCCATCCAAAATTGTGAGTGATCGCGATCCTCTATTCTTAAGCACTTTCTGGGCAGAATTAACAAAGCTACAAGGATCAACGAGGGCCTTAAGCTCCGCCTATCACCCCGAAACCGACGGACAGACCGAAGTTGTCAATAAAGTGCTGGAGATGTATCTTCACTGTTCTGTCGCCGATGCCCCCAATACATGGGTCCCTTGGTTACCATGGGCTGAATATTGGTACAATACATCCCATCATAGTTCAGCCGGTATGACGCCCTTCCGTGCCCTTTATGGTCGCAACCCTCCGACCATAATTCGCTACATCCCAGACACCGCTACCCTATCCACAGTTGACCACGCCTTGTCTGATAGAGACCATATACTCACACACCTTAAGACCAACTTGCTCAAGGCCCAAAACCGCATGAAGAATTAGGCGGACAAACACTGTCGAGATGTTTCCTTCGACGTTGGCGACTGGCTCTTCGTCAAACTCCAACCATACCGCCAGATGTCCCTACGACTCCACCATAACCAAAAGCTAGGACCAAGGTACTTCGACCCTTTCCAAGTACTCTAGAAAGTTGGCTCGGTCGCCTACAAACTGGATCTTCCGCTATCGTCTCGCCTTCATCCAGTTTTTCATGTTTCAGTTTTAAAGAAATGTGTCGGTCAACCACCTACTCAGATTATACCTTTGCCACTCTTGGAGCCAGCCCTCGAACAGCCTCGTGTACCGTCCCACATTTTGGCTACCCGCACTTTACTGGTTGACGGCAACCCTGAACCACAGGTACTTGTGCAATGGGAGGGCCTTGGATCTGAGAGCGCCACTTGGATGCCCGTCCACGAGTTCCGCAATTCATACTCTAGCTGGAACCTTGAGGACAAGGTTCGTTTTGCAGGAGGCAGCAATGTCATGGACCCCGACCCACCAGCAACAGCCCAGAAGGGAGATACAACTAACGACCCGTCACCCCTTCGGAGAACCCAGCGTGAGAAACGAAACCCTGCATTCCTAAAGGATTACGTGATCGACTGAAACAAATTCTGTTATAAATTCAGTTATGATAACTTGTTAGATTACAGTATAAATAAACATGCGGAATGATGGAGTAGGTATGAAAAATTACCTGTAACGTTTAGCCTTCTTCCCCCTGCTGAGCACTATCTGGTGTCTAGCCTTTCTCCCTCAATCCCTTTGTAATTCTCTTGCTCTGTTGTTAAGCGCTATCTAATGTATTACTCCATTCCAGAAATATAAACAAATTACTATCAATTTATCCTTGCGTATATTCCACTAAGCCATTACAGAACAATTATCCAACGACCATTACAGAAAATCAAACCCGAAGAGATCTTGGGGGTTTGTCCTACGCAGGACTCTACTAGCCCTACTGAAGTATTGGTCAAATGGAAACATGTGCTAGATTTTGAACTATGACACCATCCAACAACAATTTCTAACTTATCACCTTGAGGACAAGGTGACACTCATAACGAGGGATATTGATAAGCCTCTAGTTAAGCTTTTCTACTTAAGAAGAAAGAAAATGTGCTAAAACAATGAGAGGAAAAGGCCAACAATTCTCCAAGGACAATATTAGAAGGCTGTTATTTATTATCTTTGCTTTATTACTTGTTTGTTTCTAGCAAGATTCTAGAACGCTAAGGTTACATAGTTGTTAGAGAAAGGTATCAGGTCAGAGAACATTTAGCTAGCAAAGGGAGTAGAAAAAGGCAATAAAAAAGAGGAATAGATCTTTCTATTCCTCCTATTCTCAAACTCATCCATCAATTTATTGCAATAAATTAGATAGATAAAAATGTTTTAGCATAAGAAGAACAAAGTTATGATAACGAAAGATCTGCTTCCAGAAAAATGTAGTAGGAATAAAATGTTTGTCTACTGAGTGAATGATACCTTTTACAGCCTGTATCTCCTCCTTTCTAATTTCCACTTGAATAAAAGTTCTGCGCTATTAAGTATTAACCATTTATCTTATTTTTTCTTTTAGTAACCCATCATTTTCCCATTTGCTATTGAGATATTTTATGCTGGTCTGTGCATCTAAAATACACTTATTTTCTTATTCTCTTACAAAATTTTCTTTTATAGTTGCTAATGAAAAAAAAGAAAGCAAGCACATAATAGAAATGAAATAACATGAAACACGTATTGGATACGAGAGAATGTTTTTCATAAAAGCCTTCGTGCCAATTAATTACAATTTTTTGTTCATAACACATTTATCCTTTTTTTTTTGGATTCGAGGAAACTCTGTAGGCGGGCCAAGCGGGCACACTTCTCTGAGGGCTCAATTGGCGCACCACCCCACAGGCGGACCAAGCAGGCGCACCTCATCATTGAAGACCTAACTAGTTCTTTATCCTTGATTATATAGTACTTCTATAAAAATACATACTTGACAAATGGTGGTCGACTCTTAATTGCTCTCATTTATTAAAATAAGGATAAAAATATGAAACTCTTATAATTTAAATAGTTTTTAAAATTTTAATTTTTAAAATAAAAACTTTTTATTTTTAAAATTTTAATAATAATAGTGAAATATAAGTAGTAAACCAATCAAATATTACTAATATGACAACTTAATTTAGCTCCTAAATATGACTAGGTTAATTAACTTTGATTTAAACTAATAATTTAAAATAATTATAATAAATTACTAATTTAAGTCAGAATTAAAGTCAACAATATTTTAAAAAATTCCTCAAATTATATATTTGAATTACATCGCAGCCGAATTCTTTTTATACTTATTCGGGCAACTAAAACCCTTCATAAGCCCTGCTCGTACCTCTGCGAGTCACCGCCATCTCTGGTAATTGTGTCTTTTAAGTAAAATTATCGTACTGGGAGGTCACTGCAACTATAGCAAGTTCAGGTCAACAATAATCCTTTTCGTTGGTTGTCTTGAGCTATGGAGAAAGACACTTCCTTTCTTTTTGCTGGCATCAATTTCGATAAGAAGAAATTCGCTACCGATATTTCCCGTTTTAAGGTACTCTTAATATCTTAGTATTTTCTCTCTATATTTTTCTTGGAGTTCTCTCAACTGAAAGCTTCTGGGTTTCTTGTTGACGTTTTCTTTTAATCAGGAGAAAAAAGAAAGTAATCGTACAGTTTCAGTGAATGACACGAACTTGATTGAAAGTGTAATTCCTGAACCAGTGGAAGCAAGAGTCTCCAAAGTGAGGAGGAAGCGAAAAAATATAACTTGCTCGGGTAATTGGGTTGTGAGTTTGCACTTATTTTGATTTTGATTCTTTTTTGGTTTCAACTGAAACCTTTGACTTTGTTGATAAACAATATACTGAAACAGATACTGTGGAGGGGTTTAGCGTATTTAAGAGCTCAAATGTACCGGGTGTGGCAACTGATGAAAAGAATGAACAAGAACAAAACGATGGAACGTTGAGGGGGAAAAAGGAATTAAATAAACAACTGGAGGTTATTATTATTTCTGTCCACTTCTCGATTATACAGTTTTTGCCTTAACTTTCTGGTTATCCTTTTATTTTCCTTCTTTTCTGATTTCTATTTTTTTCTTTTACTTATGAGGTTAGGAAGATTCACTTTTAAGGAAGAAGTATAACATCCATGTGTCGGGTAGTAATGTTCCTACTCCACTTCAAAGTTTTGCAGAATTGAATTCGAGGTAGGTTTCTCTGCTTCCTTGACATGTCGATGCCGTGGTCTGATTTTGAGTTGCCAAATCTCAATTTGCTTGTCCCTTTTCTTCAATAGTAAAATTAGGCTTTTTTTAAAACTCAAACTCTTTTCTAATGTCTGAGGTAAGATCAAAGTTGTTGCAAAAGCTTGCCTTTTTCATGGTCCCATCAAGTAATATATATAACTCAAAAATTGTTGATGCCATTGATATTGTGATAGCAGTTACAGTTTCTTTCATTTGTAGAGGTCTTCTGCATTCATCATAAAGGGTTGTAATGCATTTTTTTGGGACTGTGTACCATATTGGTTATCTTGAGATGGATTGAATGTTTTTCCAATGTCTTGTCCCTTGTTCAATGTCATGAGAGGTGCTTTGGTTACTTCCGTTCAGGTTAAGCTGCATATCAGAATTATAATTATGTTTCTTCCATTAATCTTGTTAAACTTTTCACTGTACTTCCCTAATCCTTGGAAATAAGAACTGTCATTTTTCACAGATACAGGTGTGAGTTATATTTACTAAACAATTTTACAGAACTTGGATTTCAAGAGCCAACCCCAATCCAAAGGCAGGCTATTCCAGTCCTCTTATCGGTATTGTTTTCATGTTTGTTACATTTTATTGTTTATGCTTCTGCATTTATCCTCTTTTTCCATTTACCTGTTGATGCATAATAAGATTTAACCACACATTTAGCTAGTTCCACGTTGTCAAAACTCACAAACAGGTGAGTTGTTTAGCTAATTCTTTTTAAACTAAGCTCCTGATCATTTATCTTAGGGCCGGGAATGTTTTGCTTGTGCTCCTACTGGATCAGGGAAGACTTTGGCATTTGTTTGCCCCATGATAATGAAACTCAAGGTACGAGAGTTATCATTTAGCTATTCATCCAGAATTTTCAATTTTAAGTTTCTCTGACAAACTACCTGAACAAACAGCATCGTTTGAATACTGGGATTAGAGCTGTTATATTATGTCCTACTCGAGAGTTGGCTGCACAGACAACCAGAGAGTGCAAAAGAATGGCTTACGGAAGTAAATTACGTGTGTTGCTAATGACTAAGGATCTCATAAGGAATGCTGATTTATCAAAGCGTCATTGTGATGTACTTGTTTCCACACCATTACGGTTAGAATTGGCTATTCGGAAGAAAAGGATCGACTTAACCAGGTGGGGGCAGTTTCATTATTTGATTTTTAAGGCCATACTAATGATAGCATTAAATAGTTTGGTCAATTGCACACCTTTGCTAGGTGTCTGATCATATTGAAAGGCAAGTTTCATTTGATACTTTATGGCTAGCATGTGAGCAACTTAATCATATGAATAATCTAGTGCTTTAGTGTAGGAATAACATTAAACACTTGGGTTAATTGCACCAAGGCTTTGTAGCACGTACACGGCAAAATGGAGCCGTGTCCACGTGTTGGGCACGTGTCCGTGTCGGACACTCACTGACACACGGTGGACACAGCTCGGACACGTCTAGAGATCGCTCGGACATTGCTTAATGAAAAATATGCTCCATAGAATATATGCTCCATATTTTTTGAGAGGGGCTTATAAAGTACCAAATATTTATGAACTATCAAGATGTTGGAAGTCTTGAAACACATCAATCAATATATATTATATTATAAATTCTGAGTTTTTTTTCTTAATTCTAAATTTTATAATATATATATATGCCGTGTCCATGTCCACCAAATTTTAGAATTTGGTATGTCCCTGTGTCTGTGTCGTATCCCGTGTCCGTGTCTGTGCTTCTTAGCACCAAGGCAATTATTGCCTATCTAGAAGTGTTATGTGGTTTAAATTTACCTTTAAAGTTCTTGAGGTTTGATAATTAGTGAACAATTTTTTTTAACATTTTGTGAGTAGTTAAACTACTGAATTTTTTTTTTACAAAAATGACTTGAAACTGCTTTTGAATACATTCCTAGTTATAATTTTGTAAAATTTCAGTATAAAATATAGGGAAATAGTTTATTTTAATAACTATAAAGTGATTTTAATTTTTTTTGAAGTCTATAGAAGAATTAAAAGAGGAAAAATTAGTTAACTACAAGCCTTAATTTGGGGGATGGGGGATGGGAGTTGATTTGATCGTAAAGACAACAAAGGCTGAAATTTAGATTATGCTAGGATTCCTTATTAAATAGGAAGTAGTGGTAAGATAATTATGTTATTCTAATTATTTAGAACTTAAACTTATAAAATTTTATTATAATACAATTTAAATTTGTTAGGAACTTTTCTTATTAGAATAAGAGTTTAAGAACTTCTCTATATCCTTTAATAAGAACAAGCTATCCTGAATTTTTCCTACAAACTTGAGTTTTCAATTAGAAGATTTGATGCTTTCTTTTAAGAGTAATTTTAGACTCTATCAGTGATTTCTAGTTCCTCAGCTCCGTTATTTATGTTCCTCACTTCATTCCACGTTCTAACCTAAAGTTCTAGGAATCAAAATACAAATTCTAGCCAATCATAACCCAAATTTCAACCATATTAAACTCTAAAATCCTATCCTAAATTTCTAGCAATTAAACCCTAAAAACTCAGCTATACCTAATCTAAAATTTCAGCATTCCAAGCTGAAATGCAAACCTAAAACTTGATATTTCAATAGTCTACTATTATCCATATTTCTTAATTTTGTGAGTTTGTGCTACTGTTTAATACTTCCTCTATTTGTCCTACATCAATTTGGTATCAGAGCTTTGATTCGCAATTTCGGCACGATGCAAAAGGTCTTATAGAAGAATATTTAGTGATCAAGAGCAAGATGGAATGCTTTTTAGAATTATGAAAAATTGGATATTGAAGATTCTCGATCACATGGTGCTCCAAAAATCAACTTACATGTAGCAACTCCTATAAGGATAGTCGTCATGGTCAAAACTCCAAGAAAAAATTATGCAAACCAACAATCTATATAAGATTCTAAACATAGAGAAGGTGGTAATAAGCAAGACGAAGGAACTGATATTGATTAACAACACACAGTGCAAAGGAAAATATTTGTTGAAAAATCTTATTATAATTTTGATTCTTCAAATCTAACTGGCACTACTCTAGAGGAAGTGTTTGTTACGAGTGATGAAATTATTGACACCTCTCCTTCAATTGATCAATTAGAATCTTCAAGCCTACATGTTGATGGTGCTCAAATGCCTGAGGAAATGGAGAGTTAGGCAATGAAAGATGATACGAAATCCCTTACTATAGCTGTGTTATGTGCCCGTGCTTGGGATCGAGTCCAAGGACTATTCTTAGGAAAGTTAATCTCTTTCCCATTATTTACGTTGGTTCCCTTCCTTTCAGAACCTATTTTTGGTGATGAAAAACTGGCAACACTTGTCAAAGACAAGGTCTGCCGAGATTGGGCTAAATTACTCTACTCCTAATTAGCTAATTTTTATGATAACTTCTTCCTTACTTTATTGCACAACATAATAGCCTTATATAGGCAAAGAAACATAAAAGTTCCACCTAAACTAGGACTCCTATTCAAGCTGTTTTTAGGAATCTTAGAAAGACTCCTATTTAAGTTGTTTTTATTAACATAACTATAAAAGAAACTAGTGCAGAAATAATAGGGAAATAATAGATTCTACTAAAAATAAAATACTCCTCTAATAGACTCCTAATAAAGCACTCATACTCCTCTAATAGACTACTAATAAAAACACTCTTCCATATCATCACTCTCCTCTTTGAGATCGAGCTTGCCCTCAAACTCGAAATCAAGTTATGCCAGTGATGGTACGCAAAGATATCTCCTCCTCTTCTTCCTTAGAATCTGCCACCTCAATCCAAAATAGTCTCTTACATTTGTGCCCCATCGAATAAGACTCGTCGCAATTGTAGCACAACCCCTTATCTCTTCTTTCATCCATTTCTGCTCTGGTTAAGCGTCTTCCCATCGGGGGTGGAGTACTTGCTATACTGGAGGTTGTTGTTTTAGCCCCTGAGTTCATCTTACATCCTAAAAGTGTAGCTGCACTCGTGCTGGTGTTGTTACTGCTACTGTCTAGCTGCGAAGATGGCCATAAGGTGGTGTTTCAGCTGCCTCTTGCCCCTTGGGTGTATTGCATCTACATACATTCTAATTTTCTTTCACATGCTCTTGCTAAGTTCATTGCAGCCCCAAGACTAACAGGATATTGCATCTCCACCTCGATTTGCAGCCCTTCCACCAACCACACTGTGAATAGATTTACTTATAGGTCTCGTGGAAGCCCTATGGTTTGAGCCAACAATGTTTGGTATTGGCGTTGATATTCTTCTACGCTTCTTGTCTGTTTGAGGTTAGCCAATTCTCCTACAGGGTTGTTGCTAAGGTGAGGGTCAAATCTCATATTGCAGTGGTTTTTAAAAGAGTACCAATGTATCCCTGGTTCTTGTTCAAGTTGGAAGAACCACAATTAGGCCTCCCCCATTAAATGAAAGGCAACCAATCTTACCTTCTCCTCCTTCGCTGTTTGTTGGCTTAGGAAAAACTGCTCACACCTGTGAAGCCAAACCCACGGATCCATCGTGCCATCGTACGTTGGAAATTCCATCTTAGTATAATTAGGCACCATTCTTGCCTCGCTGCCATCGATCCTCTCCTCCCATGGTGGTGGTGATGGTGCTTGATACTCGCTTGATTTTGTGCCTTCCAACCTTGCAAGCATGCGGATAATCTCTGCATATTGAGCCTTTAATTCTTGCTGCCCCATCTCTAATGCTCGTATCCTCTGATCCATCTGCCATTCTACTGAAGATCGCTCTATAGTTGAATGGCCTGTTTCATCCATGAACCCCTGCTCTGACACCAAATTGTTAAATGCCTGTGTTTGGAATCGAGTCCAAGGATGATTCTTAGGAAAGTTAATCTCCTTCTCCTTATTTACGTTGGTTCCCTTCCTTTTAGAACCTATTTTTGGTGATTGAAAACTGGCAACACTTGTCAAAGACAAGGTCTACCGAGATTGGGCTAAATTACTCTACTCCTAATTAGCTGATTTTTATGATAACTTCTTCCTTACGTTATTGCATAATGTAATAGCCTTATATAGGCAAAGAAACATAAAAGTTCCACCTAAACTAGGACTCCTAGAAAGACTCCTATTCAAGCTGTTTTAGGACTCTTAGAAAGACT
>JANIPM010000008.1:67248008-67259268 GCA_027478405.1 Erythroxylum cassinoides
ACGAAATATTTTTGTTAAAATTGACATTTCTAACATTTAAGTAGTTATAATGATTCTTTAGTTGTTAATCTTAATATATGAATATAAATTATTTAATTTAAAAATTAAAATATGAATTAAATATATTAGTTTATCTTTCTAAAATATAATTTTAGATTTTTAATTTATATCTATTAACAGCATATTTAGCAACCTAATATGTTACGCACAATTAACACTTAAAGTAGAAAAAAATTTAATCAAATTACACATGATTATACAGTTTATATAAAATATTTAATGAATAGAAACAAATATTAAATATTGACATACTGCACTTAAATATTTATACGTTCTATAAGAGCTAGCATTATTGACATACTACTTTCGTAAGGTTCTCTTAATATGTTTTTAGAGATACTATAAGATGTCAAATATTTTGCGAGGCTATGAAAATTGTTTGAGATCAAATTCAAAAGGAAATGTAAATAATAAAATTAAATTTTATAGTATAAATAGGATTATCTTAGGAATTGCAAAATTTTGACCTTATATTACAATCAATTTCTTAATTAACTTTTTTTAACTCGACTCATTTGTAATTGAATCTTACCTTCTAAATATTATTAGTGAAATATATGATCTATGTTATTGCAAAATTTACATAAGCAACTCATATTCCATATAAGGAACCCAAAATGCCACCTATCTAAGTACTCATGTCAACCTGGGACCATCTATGGCTCATGCAAAAATAATCTAAAATTTGCGATTAAATACAAGCTAGACCTTAGTGTTTACATTGTTCAAATTAATTTCTATTGTTCTATAAACATTTAAGGTGAACAAATGTAACTGAGACACAACGCTAGGCACATCATTGATGACTTGATATAATATTTTAATATTTTTGGTCCAGAATGCCACAAAGTACACCACATGGCCCTATGGAACCCAACCATCTTTTTTAAAATATGTAAACTTAATTAATTAATTAATATTTCTTATTAATTTAATTGATCTTAAATAAAATTAATTAGACTACTACAATAATTTAAGGCTCATTTGGTTTCACTTATGTTTTTTTATTGTAGTTTTTAGTTTTAGTTTTAGTTTTCTATTTTTTAGTTAAAAAATAAAAACCTATTTAATTGAGATTTTTAATATAAAAACTAAAAACAAAAATTTGTTTAGTTGAATAAAAAACTAAAACTAAAACATGTAAATTGTCTCAAATTAGATTTTGAGTCAAATTGATTTACTGTTCTTGATTCAATTTGTATAGAATTTGTATAGAATTTACTCCTGCGAATCATAAATTCATATATGAAATGCATATAACTTCTACAATATAATGAGTTTGAAATTTATAAAATCATCATTTGATTCCAATTAAACAAAACAAAGTTTTCATAAACACCTTTGGCTAGCTTCTAATTGTAAAATAAAGATTTAATTCATTGCAAATTTTAAAATTCAGAATGAAAATTCATCTCTTTTTCTTAGCACCACCACTAGCTCTACAAGAGACCTCATCAAAGGAGAAAGTGAGAAATTTGTACAAATAAGCTAGATAGAAGATGCTTAAAAATTGGAATTCAAATGTTTGAATAATTCAGTTATCACGTGGAGAATCCTAACTTATTATACAAGTGATCTAAAAGGTACTCTCTCAGTTCGTAATACCAACTCAGAATCTAGACATTACAACTAGTAGATCAAAATATAGGAGATTGAAATCTCAATCAACTTAGTCCTTTGCATTTAGATGGGCATGGAGGCAATTCCTTCTTGGTGACAATGTTGTTCAGTTCCACAAAAAGACCTGTGTTAGGCTGTTTTGGAGACATTACCTAACACTAACAATCCTTTTTTAGATGATAAACCAAAAATATTCAATCAAAGAAGCCCCTAAAAAGTAAAGATAGTTTTTTTTTTTAAATTCTTAGCACTATATAACTGAAATGCTTTGACAACCTTAATCAAATCTTGAAAGGATTAATGGGTTATCAAAGATTATACCACAAACTAGATCAACTAATAGGTTCCAGTAGGACATCAAACAATTCATATAACAACTCTTTTTAACTTTTCAAATCAAATAGTAGAACAAAATCTATTGTAAAATATCACAACCAAAGAATATCCTTTTTGCATGTTACTCAACATATTCAACTAGATTCATCAAAATTTAATATTGGCATTGTTAAACAATAAAAAAGAAGAAAATAAATGTTTGTGTTAATTTATTGTTACAAAACTCCCCTTTATATAACTCGAGAAGGCAACAAGTTTACACAAGTAATCTCCTTTATAATCAATTTCCTGAAAATAGTAAAAAAAAACTTTATAATCTCCTTCCTCACAAAATCACCGATCTTTGTTTTTAGTGGTGAACTAAGAATTGGAAGGATTGACAACTATGTTTATTGAAGTAGTTAATTATCTAATGAAAAAGGTTTTATCGAATAATCACTTGTCAAAAGAGGAAAACCACATGACTGTTCCTACAAAACTGCGGATGCTAGTGGTGTAACCCCAAAATAACATAGGAAAGTACAGACAGATAGAGGAGCAAACACAAAACTTGGGTGCTTTGACCCAAATTTAGACTGATTCTCTATATAGTTTATGATCTTAATAACATATATCCCATATACTGACATTTGTTGGGTTTCAAAGAAATAGAGAAGTACTTTAGCCCCACTTCTTCCAATCAGGTTGAAAGCCCCACTTCTTCCAATCACTTACCATACAAAAACGAGAAAACCAAAAGTCCATAATTGTAGAAATGCAAAATAACACATAGAAACAATAAATGCAAAAAATGATAAATTAGGAAAAAACGTAGAAAAAATCAGAAGGTGATGGAAAATGAGAACCAGGAAAACAAAAAACTAGGAAAACTAGAAAAATAACACAATCCTACGAAAACAAGTTTCAATATAATTAGAAAAATGTCAAATCATTTTTTGAAAACTCACCTGGTGAAAAGACCAAGCTTAATTTCACTTTTTGCATGGATAGAAAAGGGGAAAGTTGGCAACATTTTCAATTTTGGACTAGAATAACCAACTCATAAAAAATATCTTACATTGTCCAACAAAAATTCATATGAACAAAGACGTAGGAGGGAGTGAGAAGAAATGAGTTAGGGACGTACGAGGGAAGAGAAGAAAAAAGAAGTAGGAGAGAGAGAAGAAATAAGTTAGGTATGTAAGAGAAAAGAGATAAGACTTAATGGAGGAAGTTTATAAGAGGAGGAAGTAGAAATGAAAACTTGTGAAATATTAGGGAAACATCTTATTTATGTTTTCGTAAAACTGTTGTAGATTTTTTTTTGAAAATAGTATATTGCAAATTAACCAAACTTGTTTTAAGAAGTTATTTCCTTTTTCATAAAAACCATAATAAGAAATAAAAAATAAAAGAGAAACAAACGTGCCTTAATTAAACATTAACTTAACCCTAATTTTACCTAATCTCTAGCCCTTAAATTTCCTATCTCCGTCACAATACCCTAAATGTTATCTTTTTTTTAAAAATCATCTTTCTCTTTGCTATTGCTAGCCTTCCTCTTCACTATTACTAGCTACCATCTTCATTATTGCGAGCTTCCTTGTTCACCATCTTTCTCTCTCTCTCCCTCTCTTTGAGGATCTTTGGTCTGTCTTTATGTTCCCTTAAGAGTTACATGAAAACCTAGAGATAGGCCAATATAAATCTTCTAGATAAGGGTGAAACCTAATAATGGAACTAACAAGTCGATAAAACAATCCTAGGGGATTTAACAAGAAAGAGTTCTATTAATCAACTAATAGATTTGTTGTTAATAGTCTAGAGAGAGTTATTAAAGCTAGATAAGAGTTTTCACAGTCCAATAATCAATAATATGATTGCATGATAAAATGTTAGTAATATCTAAAGATTCTTAGGGGGATTAATCACCTAAATACTACTATTTGATATTGATTTTCTTTATGTTTTACTTGTTTTGAGTTTATAATTGTTTAATATTAATTTAGTTTAATTATTTATCTTTAGTTTTAATTAAAATCAAAATCTAATTCTTAGGCTAGATAATAGAAAGGTAACTACTGGTGTTTATAGTCTTTATAGAATCGACCCGTGCTTGTCTGTGTTAGCTACAACTATGATATGCACTTGTGATAAAGTTAATGTTGACCTTAACCTCCAAGAATCAAGCAAGTTTTTGGCACCATCATTGAGGATTGGAATATTAGGAAAACCTAAATTTTATTACTTTAGCCATATTTAATTTAATCTGTTTTATTCTTGTTTTTAAAAGTTATTTTATTTGTTTTATTTGTCTATTTTTCTTTCTTTTTGTAGATTTGGACTCTTGGTTTGTGCATGGCCTAAAGTAATTATGAGAGCTTAAGTAATGCAAACCCATAAATCGAAAGAATAACCTATATGAGTCTTCATAGAACACAACTACAAGAGTTTGAGCTATACTGTCAAATAGAAGAGTTAAGAGGTCGAATACACACTGAAGCATCTCACAATATAAGCTACCCAACTGAGGATTATGTTTGACTATGCTACAATAAATCTGAGTAGAGTAGATTCCTTTAAGAATAAGCAAGTTGATCCTTAGTCTTTTTCATTGATTATAACCTAAATTATTGACCTTTGTCTTTTTTTTCTTTGAATTTTTTATTATTTTTAACCCTGAAGGTTATTGACGTTACCTTAATGTTTGAAACTTGAAAAATTTAAGGGTCCAATATTTCTTTAATTATGGTAAATAATGATTGCTAAAAAATGATTCACAATAAAAATTTTGAGCATAAAAAAGAATAAAAAAGTATAGTATCGGGATCTATAATGAAAGGACGTACAAATTGTAAACAACTTTCTTGTAATGTTTTCTTTGTAATTTTTTCAAATTTATCACTTTTTTTATTTCCCCAATCATAACTTACCTAAGCCTTATGGCAACCTTATAAAGACCTTTTGATTTTTGTTTCTAGTTCACATACAAGTGGTGGAGATGTAATAATATCACAAGCTTATGGTAAGAGTTTTACTATGCATTGATTGGAGAGTTTGATACTTTCCCAAAACATTTGAGTACATTAAGTAAACCCTTGGTAGGGTTGTAAATATTTATGGTTTTGAGTTCAATAAGATTATTGACATGATTATTATTAATATGAAGTTAGTTTTAGGATAATTTGATTCTCCTTGTATGCTGATTTGATTAATATGACATGATGATTTAGAGTATATATAGAGTCAGTATAAGTCTTTGTAAATGTGTGAAGATTGAAGAAATTGATTTATGGTCATATGGAGTTACTCACCCTTGTATACTAAGATACATGATTGTGTATATTGCCCATGTAAGTCTCTGTGCCTATGTGAAATTGTAAATTATGGTGTTTTTTATTATACACAGGCTCTCACACACTTGTGTAAGTGACCAAGTATATCTTAGTCATCCTAGATTTTACTATAAAAGGACATGAGTAGAGGCAAATTAAAGAGAGCTAACTTTTGTGACAAATTTGAGACATAAGACACCTAGAGAGGTAACAATTTTGATCAAGGGAAAAAGAAAACATAAAGTATACATTAAGAGATCCATTAGATTACAACATTAAATCCAAACTTTCAAGAAGATTCAATAAAAAAAAAGGAGATTTAGAATTATGATTCCTTTGATTTCTACTAGTTTTTCTTTATGTTTAGCTTTGATTTTATTATCTATGATTAGTAACTAAATGTTTTTAGTGTCTAGGTCTAATGAACCCAAGGTTGGAATAATAATACCTTTTAATCTTTTATTTAATGCAATTATATTGATTGATTATTGTGATTCAGATATGCATTTTATTATTGTTCTAATATATCTGAAATATTAGTGCATGATTTGATTTCATATGATTGAGATTAAGAAGTCCTTTTATATGAATAGATCTACCATAGTTGGAAGGAGTTGCATGCAAACCTAGGGATAGGCTGAAAAAAATCCTCTGGATTAAGGTCAAACCTAATAGCGAAATTCATAAATCGATAAAGCAATCTTAAGGATTTTAGCTAGAACAAGTTATGCTAATCAATTGATGGATTATTTGTTATAAGTCTAGAAAGAGTTATTAACGTAAGATTGGAATTTCAATGGTCCAATAATCAATAATGATAACTGATAAAAAGTTAATAACATTTAATGATTTTTAGGGAGATTCATCACCTAGACACTACTATTTAATATTGATTTTCTTTGTATTTGGCTTGTCTTAAGTTCACAATTGTTTAATCTTAATTTAGTTTAATTTTTTATCTTTATTTTTAGTTAAAATCCAAAATCTGTCTACTAGTATTAATAGTCTTCATTGGGTCGACCCGCACTTGTGCTAGCTACAACTACTCTGTACACTTACGATAAAATTAATATTAATCTTAACCTCTGAGGATCAACCATCTACCAAGAGAGCTTTTTAAGTGATTTAAAATAAATGAAATAATTATTATTGTTAAACAAGGTGGTTGAAATAAGTATTGTTAGAACAAGTAGAACTGAAGCAATCACAACTAAAGAGTTTGAGGAGCAAATGATGCTCATAAAGCAAGATATAAATTTGTTAAAAAATTAGAAAAAAAGAGATCAAGTTTATGTTAAGGAATATTATAATAGGATTTATTTTACTTATGATACTCATTATTTTCAACTATGTGAGGGGAAGATGACATTGAATTGCAATGCTAAATATAAAACTTGGCTTATGTGGAATGTAATAATTATGCACTTGCTTGTTATATTGTAAGGATTTATAATATTATCACTTGCGAATATTGAGAAACTAATATAAAGATACCAATTCATAAGTGACAAACACATGAATATTAATATTTAAAAGGATTGGAATTCATAACTACATGTAGGAAAAAGTAATTCCAATATGAAAATGTCAATATCACAAACATAAAAAAGACATAAAAAAGGTATTCCATACTATTTTTCTCTTTTGCACCCGATTGGAAAAATTATTATTGTGGTCATTGTGCTAGCAATGCTTTCCTTTTATTTGCTTCAACTTGCTGTTACAAAGTGATGCTAGATTGTCCTTTAAATTGTAAACCCCTTAGTTCAAATGATAACTTGAATATGTGTAGATCAACATTTCTAAACTTTCTTTTACTAGCATGTTCGTAGCTACTAATCTAATAACAAAAATGTTAAAAACATTTGAAACACATTCATCAATTATTACAAACAAAATATATTGATTAAAAACACATTTCTTATAATATTGCTTTGTTAACTTAGTATAGAAAAATCATCAACTCTATTTACACCATTGACATATAGAACACACTCTTAAATTATTATAACTAAGAGAAATTGATAAAAATTAGAGGGTTATATATCTGTGAAGATGCCTCTGAGATAACTTG
Source organism: Erythroxylum cassinoides (assembly GCA_027478405.1). NCBI lineage: Eukaryota > Viridiplantae > Streptophyta > Magnoliopsida > Malpighiales > Erythroxylaceae > Erythroxylum > Erythroxylum cassinoides. Next base: position 67,255,413 of record JANIPM010000008.1, read on the forward strand.
ATAAAATTAATGATAAACATTAGTTACTGTAAGATTTAAATAATTCATATGATTCAAATACGGTTTTATACCCATGAAGAAGCCTCAACATATGATGTTAAGTCTTCCATATCACATTTTTTAGAGTTATGGTCAAAATTGTCGTATTTCCTACATTTTTCTACTTATCCTTTCTAAGAAAATTTATTTGGATTCTTCAATTTATTAGGATCATTTGGTCTCCTACCACTTACAATTTTGGGTTCTACCTAGCATGAATGTTTTAGTTGGAGGATGTATCACCTCTGGATCAGTCAAAAGCCATAATATTTTCCCCCTAGTTGGTTGTAACATATGGTCATACAAACTCAATAATTGACCCTTGATATAATATGAATCTTAAAATGTCTTAACCTTTTGTTTCGAATGATGGATTGCATTAATCCTATGTTTTCAAAGGTCTCTATATGTGTTCCATACTTGACAATTATAAATTTGTTGTCTACCAATCCTCAAAGTTTGTTTTCCATCACCTTTTGAAACTTCATAAACACTATCTCTATTCTAGACTATTCTATACTGCTTTGCAACTTATTGTTTCTTTTCTAACTTCTTCACTATAGTTGGTGTAATATCCCATCTATAAAATTTCTCCTGTTTGCATGCCTATTCCTCATAATGATTCTAATTGTTTCAAGTATGATAATTATTGGTCTGTATTTAGATGTCAAGATCCACTTATTAAAAGTTTCACTAATGTTGTTTTCATTTAACTATAAGACATTTGAATTCAAAAGATTGGTAACATCTTACTCACATCTCCTTATGATATTCAAGTAATGTTGAAGCATACCTGGGCTTTATTTTGTCAAGCCTTTTTAGATACTTTTTAAAAATATTCTATATAGGTTGACCATACATAATTTTAAAATTGCTTTATTAGGTCCTTTTTATAGTATATATTTGTACTAGACATTCAATGAGTTGCATTTGGTAAAATCTCCTCTAACATTTTACTAATCCTTAATCCAATTAAAAAATATTAGTTAATCTATAATGTTATAATCAAATCAATTATAACTATATAAAGATGAAGATACCTTATGTATATTAGATATGACTGTAAATCCTTTACCACTATCCAATTCCAAATAAGATGTTAGTAAATTTATGATCCAACCCTACGAATAAATGTTTTCTAGTTCCATAACAATACAAGCCAATTGATACTTCCTTTATCACCATTCCTACTTATTGCACTCTCAATAATTGGCCTTAAAATTTTATTTTAAGAAAATATCTATCTATCCCAAATATAGGTCTCAAATGCCTCCATTCTCTTTTTTATAACATCAAAACAAATGTATAACCTTTTGAACTATAACAAAAGGTAATGAGGTATAAATAAAGCATATAAAAAAGATAATGAAGTGTTAATAATATGTGTAACAAAAATATAACAAATTATGAATAAGAAGTATGAAATTTTCGTTTGTTATTACTTGTTGCAAGGAATGTCTATATGGAAATTAGGTTGTACATATTTAACATCATCAGTTTCAATTGGTTAATGGTCATTAGGAATATCTACATGGAGATCAGATTTTTCATATTCAACATGACCATCTACATGTCCCTCCATATGTTCCTACATATTCATCCACATGTTCACCTTGTTCATCCATATGTTCACCCTATTCGTCTACATATTTATCATCATATTCATCATCCTATTCATTATCATCTTTATCATCTTATTCATTGTCATCTTCATCTTGTTCATCCTTATAGTCACCATTATATTCCTCTCTTCTAGTTATAGGTAATATATTAGGAGTAAGGAAATGTGTCTAAATTGTAGGTAGCATACAAATTAATACTCCTATAAATTTTCATAAGGTTCGCTAGCCTAACAAAAATTTATTTTGATATAATAAACCTCAATGACTCTCTAAAGTTGAACCTAGTTACCCTATAATATGCCTTGTTAACTTGATGGTACCATAAATCCTTACCCATTAAATATATTTGCCTATAATTAATATAATCAAGGTCAACATTTTCAAATGTAGCAATGTCCACCCCTCCCTTCACCTTTGTGATGTTTCACCTAATTGTTTCTAAAGAAATATATTTTGTAACAATTTAAGTGAATTATCATAAAAGGAGCCTTTGGTGATGGTTCTTTCAACCGTCGCTAAAAGTTGTACTTTTGATGACGAATTGAAAAATCGTCGAAAAAAGTTGATGCCAAAGATTTTATATCTTATGTATTTCTCAGGAGATTGTTGATGAATTTTTGTGTATGATCGTATTCTTAAAAATAATAATGTTAAAAAGATAATCTTTTAATCATAAGTGTGCTTAATAATCCTAAAGTTAATTATAGTTGTCATTTATTTGATTTTTCATATTTTTTCATTTGCCTTCTTTATAAAATTTTTAAATCGTTAATGCATCCAAAACCATTTCATTTTGTTTAAATCTATGGATTTATACACAAATGATTCTTTCATGATGCCTATTGTACGTAGTACTACAACTCCATTCATACAAATATTTCACGAAAATAGAATGGAGCATCTAAAAATTGTAAATTTTTTTCAAAATTTTAAACATATTATTGAAATGCATATGGTAGGTAATCTAAATTTTAAAAGTAAATATTGTTTGGACATAAAAAGATAAACATACCTAAAATTTCAATATTAATAAGATAAAAATATAATAAATATAAATTGACAACTATTCTTAATCATGAATAATTATTAACAATAAAATAATAATACATATAAATATTGAAATATGGTAAGCAATATAATATAATGATATATGGTAAGTAGTGTAAGATTTTAATTAGAAGTTCAACAATTCTTACAAAAACATGTTAAATAAATAAAGTTTTATACTTATTACATCAAAAAGGAAAAGAAATAATTATTATTTTTAGATTTTAAGTGACATGAGACTTAGTAGAAGAGGTAAAGGGGTTCCATATATCTGGATTCCTAAGAAGGGTCCTTATACGTTCGAAGGAATTAATAAAAATAGTCAAAGATCACTAAATTAGATGGACTACCTGTATGATGCGGTTCACCTAAGAAACAATTAGTATAGAACTTAAATAGCTAATTAAGTCAAAAGTATAATGAACCCAAACTTGAACACATGCATACCTGATTGAATAGACATAGTAATTGGAATGGATGACTATTCCAAAACAATCGATTTCCCTAATCCTATATTGAGCATTGAGATATTACCAAATGACGTCTTTCGTTTTCATGTTTATAATAACCTAGTATAAAATGACATCATTTATTGTTAAACAAAACGACGTCGCTTGTTGTTAATCAAATCGATGTTGTTTTCGATTAATTTTAAAGAAATACACCATAAGGCAATGATTTAGATAATTGTTGCCAAATGGTGGCCCATTACCATTTGGCTTGACCTTTGGCAACGAAATTATATAGAATATATAATTTTTTTATAAAAATACCAAATTTATATACAATAAATACATAATTATGATTAAATAGACTAATATATTACATAAGTAAGATATGAGAAAAATATGTATTATCTATGCATTTAGATATCATTATACTAGTTACAATTATTATGTATACATTCATGTAACATTATTATATAATAATTATCGCAATTAAATTAAAAATAATTGCAATATAGTAAAAAAATGAAAAATCAATATTAAATATTAATATCATATTCTTAAAAATCAAATTTAATATTATTCACAATGATTGTAAGTATAAAAATAAATTTAGTTAACAACAATGTCATTTCTTCCTATTTATAAATGTAAAAACACAAAATTAATTTATATTACATTAATTTATACTTTTTATTAATC
>JANIPM010000008.1:67265685-67281762 GCA_027478405.1 Erythroxylum cassinoides
CAAATCAATCCAATTATACCCGGAATTATTCATGAATGCATGTACAATTATTTTCATGTGCAAATAAATTCACTATTTATGTACAAGTGTATGGCATATCATGCATGAACATGGAAATGCATCTCTAACTCTCATTAGTTACTCACATTTACCATTCTACCCTTCCTACTAGTAATGGGATGTTACACTTATACCGTATCATGTATAGATTGGCGTGATAATTTGGATATATTGCTTCTGCTGTAATTTAGATTTCTAAAAATTTTTGAAATCTACCTTTTCTCTAAATATGACATGCTTTCTTTTTCTTATCCAACAGAGGGTTCTTGAAAATAGAAAAGAAGAATAGTTCCAAAACAGGACATGATGTTTGATCGACGGTGACAACGATAATATAGGAGATGAAGCTTCTTCAAAAACATGACAAGTAATATGAAAATGAAAAGAGATTCATTTTTGTGTTAATAACCTAGAAGAAAATGACATCGTTTGTTGTTAAGGAAAACGAAGTCATTTTTTATTAATTCAAAAGAAATATACCATTAGGTGACGATTTAGATAATCTTTTCCAAATGGTGGCCCATTACCATTCGACTTGACCTTTGTCGACAAAATTATATAGAATATATAATTTTTTATAACAATAAAAAATTTATATATAATAAATATAGAATTATGATTAAATAGACTAATATATTACATAAGTACGATAAGAAAAAATTAATCTATTATCTATGCATTCATAAATCATAATACTAGTTATAATTATTATCTATACATTCATATAACATTATATTAATTACCATATATAATTATATTTATTGCAATGTAACTAAAAATAATTAAAATATAGTACAAAATAGAAATGAATATTACTTATTAATATCATATTCTTAAAAATAAAAATTTAAAAACATGGACAATCAAATTCAGTTGATAACAAATTTGCTAAATTAAAAATTATCATAAATATGAAAAGAATTGATGACGATTTTGTATATATACATTTAGCGACCAATTACATAAGATCGTCGCTAAAGGGTGTCTACGTTGGTGACGATCACCATAAATCTTCACCAATCGATAAACCTTTGGTGATGCTTTATTAAATTGTCACCAATTGTGAACAAAAAACGATGTTGTTGTCTTCAACTGCAACATTTAAAAATTCATAGAAAATGATGTCGTTTGTTTTAACAACAAATGACATTGTTGGGGGGAGGGGGGGAGTGGAGAGGGAAGGCTTTAGCTTTAACATTTTGAATCAATCCAAAACGATGTCATTTGTTTTAATAAAAAAGAATTCATTTTCCTCATAACATAAACCTTATAGTCGAAGGACTCCTCCCATGCTCATTTTGAGTTCTTTGTTATTTATTCTTCAGCTATTCTTCCACCGTCCATTATCTTTGGTTTCAAGTCTGTCATGGTTAGCCGTCCATGTTTTGCTTTAGGATTTATTTTTTTATTTCATTATTGTTGTTAAATGCTTATATAGTCATCAATTTTGTTAATGTGATTTGAGTATTATGTATTTTTTTGGATTGTGGTTGGTTCATTTTTTTTCCAATGTGTTTATGCTGGTGAATAATGGAAAAATAAAGTGGTTTTGTTAATAGTTAGGGATGAATTCAGTTTGCATATGAAGTGTTTGATGAAATGTCTCTTAGGGATATTTTGTTGATGTGGTTTGAGTATTTTGTGATTTTTGACTATGGTTGGTTCATATTTTGTCTTGTTATTACTTAGGATGAATTAGGTTTGCCATATGAAGTGTTTGATGAAATGTCTCTTAGGGATATTTTGGACTATTTTTCTAGATAGTAGTTTGACTTGGTTAATGAAAAAAATAGTTTTTTTGAATTATTAGGTTTTTTGGAGAACTTTCTTGAATTATTTCATTTGTTAGTACTAAATCTCGAAATTTTGAAGTTATGGGAATTGTTGCTTTAAAATGTGTTCTTAACTTTACAATATTAATGGGTGAGGTGTCTTAGCTTCACTTTTAACATGTTTCCTTTATTTAGTAGTTAACTTAGTGATTTAAGACGTTAACTACCTACTAATAAATACCTACTAACAATTTTTATTCTTGTCCATCAAGCCTACAAATACCTTTAAGTAACTCATTTCACAAAAATATTTTCAATATAGAGAGAGTTAGAGCATTAATTAAACTTTTATCTAAAAAATTAAACATAAGAGATTAAAAAAGGATGAGTTAAATTGTGTAAATTCAATTATTATGTAATATATGCTACTATCATATATTACTCCATATATTTGTAAAAAAAAAATTCTTATCTCAATTTTATTCATACCACATAAGAACTAAATGTCATAAACTTTCTTTGTTACCTTAACTTTCCAAGTCTCATTCAAACATTGCTAATTATATGATCAACCTAGATGAACATGTAAGTTTAATTTATGTGAAACGCCTTTTAGTTTAAGGTTCTTTAGAAATTTTGGTTTAAGGTTTTTTATTTCTTCTAATGGCTTAATTGATTCAAACCATGGGCAATTTCACAATCAATTCACTAACTTTCATTGTTCATTGTCTCCGATTCCATATACCGTAGTGCTTGTTTGAATTCAAACTTAGTGTATGAACTTGTACTGATTACTTGCTGGTAACATTAGATATTCAAGTATAATTATGGATGATCTGAGGAATAATGAACCCCTAGGATAGTATATAGGCTAGAAACTCATGATGCAGCTCCCATGAGGCTTATAAGTGAAATATTCCATGAGCCTAAGAGTCACATCGATAAGACCCTTTCTCAATTCATGTAGTATAATAATGTCATTTGTTTGAATTCAAACTTAGTATATGAACTGGTACTGATGAATCGAGAACTAGTAATATAAAACATATAATTGTGGATGATATGAGGCATAATAAACCCCTAGGATGGTAAATAGACTGGAAAACTGTGATGCAACTCCCATGAAGTTTATTGGTGAAAAATTCCAAAAGCTTAGGAGTCACAACTAAAAGACCCTTTCTTGATTCATGTGGTGTAATAATGTTGTGTATATAGTGTTTGTTTGAATTCAAACTTAGTATATAAACTAGTATTGACTGCATTTAGTAATTTACTTTTAATTGTATAGCTTGATGGACAAAATTTGGATATCTCATCGAAAATGGTCCATTGAATACTTAGAAGGAGTTAAGAGTTCCGGGCAATTTATAAAAGATCAAATGGGAGTTGAGTTTTGTATTCGTTGTCTATGAATAGATTGCTTAAATGTCAACATTCGAAGTCTAGATGTGGCATATAATCACTTGCTAATTTGAGGAATAGATAAGTTTTATACCTATGGATTTATCATGGCGAACGTTTAGAAACAAGTTATAGTAGAAATGTTGATACAAGTGTTGATGATAGTAACAATAATGATATAGAAGATTGTGATATTAATGAAAATGGTAATGATGGGATTAATGAGTTGTTAGAGGATTATAGGAATTATATGAAGATTAATAATGAAACTAGTTTGTCGAACATTATTGGTAGTATGACAAGAGATAATTTTAGGTAGTTATTGAAAGTTGCGCAAGAACAATTATATCCAGGGTGCTCAAAATTCTCACAACTATCTTTTGTTATCAAGTTATTGCACGTGAAGGTCTATGATAAATGGAGTAACAAGTCTTTTGACATGTTAATTGACTTGCTCAATAATGCATTACCTGTTGAACACAAATTTCCCAGATCTTACTATGAAGTAAAGAAATTATTAAGGGAACTTATATTAGGATATATATCAATACATGCTTGTAAGTATGATTGTATTATATTTTGGAAGGATAGTAAAGATCTTAAAGAGTTTCCTATTTGTGGTACATTAAGGTGGCAAGTGGACTATGGGAAAGGAAAACGATACTGCATAAAATCTTGAGATACTTCCTTATTAAACCACAACTTCAAAGGCTTTTTATGTCAACAAAATAGCCATAGATAGGAGGTGGCATAAAGAGAAACACACTAATGATAATATTATTCGTCATCCAACATACCCAATGGCAAGGAAGGACTTCGATGGAAAGTTTCCATGGTTTATAGAGGATTATTGTAATGTTTGATTTGGTTTAGCCTCATATGGATTTAATCCATTCCGTAATATGAGTACTTCTTATAGCATATGGTCGGTAATTATAGAGCCATATAATTTGCTCCCATAGAAGTGTATGAAGGAGCCTCTTATGTTGTTGTCTTTACTTGTTCTAGGATCTACTACCCCTAGTAAGGATATCGATTTACACATGCAACCACTAATTAATGAATTAAGCCATCTTTGGTTGGATTAGAAACTTATGGTGTTGTTAAAGCTGAAACATTTATAATGCACGCATTTTTTATAGACTATAAATGATTTTCTAGCTTATAGGGACTTGTCTAGATAGAGCACTAAAGGGTATATAACCTATCCTATGTGTAACCATCAAACTCATCAATGAGGCTACAAAGTAAAATATATTATACGAGACATAGTTGCCACTTGGAATATGGACATAGATGGTTAAGAAGAAAATTTTTTAATGGCAAAGTTGAGTGAAGCTCCTTTACACTTGTCTGGTGATGATGTGGTTTCCCAATTATCACATTTGGGTGACATTACACCTAGCAAACACATAAGTAATAAAAAGAGAAAGCCATAATAAAGAGGGAAAAGTATCAGGGTTGAAAAGCCATGATTGTCATGTACTTCTACAATAATTACTTCTTGTTAGAATGTTTACTAAAGGATGTGTCCACAACTTTGGGACAATTGGGTGAGTTTTTTAAGCAATTATGCAGTAAGACACTAAAAGTAGAAGAGCTTGAAACATGGAAAAAGACATAGCTTTGATGTTGTGTAAGCTGGAATTGGTATTCCCCTATCTTTTTTTTAATGTTATGATGCATTTGACAATTCACTTATCATACGAGGCAAAACTTTGTGGACCAGTTCAATTTCGATGGATATTCCCCATTAAAAGGTAATTTATATTAACTTCTAATTTTTTTATGAAGTTATTACTTAGTAATAATTGTTAATGTTTTATATTTTTCTTAGTTTTTATGTTCTCTTAAGCGCTATATACGTAATAGAGCTTGAACTGAAGGGTCTATTGCAGAGGCTTATATAGCGAATGAATGCTTAACATTTTGTTCGATGTATTTAAATGGCATGGAGACAAGATTTAATAGACAAGAATGTAACTTTGATTTTAATCAAGATGGTAGCTTGTCAGCTTTCTCCTAAAAAGTAAGCGATATAGATTTGGAAAAAATATGGAGTTAACTAAAGAAGAACTCAAAATTGGGTGTTGACATATTTTGAACAATTTTGAGGAAGTCGATATATATATGGAGTACGCATATTAATTTTGATTCAAAACTTAATATTTAAAGTTTATGGTTTAATCTATATTTCCTAATTTTTATTTCCATTTTTGAATAGAGAGCAAAAAGATTTGATTTGAAGCAAAGAGAATATTAATGTTGAAGAAAGACATAAGATTAAGTTCCCATCATAGTTTAGGATTCAAGTAAGTTATTGATGGAATATTATGAACTTATGGAAATTTGTATGCTATATTAACTTCTAATTATATTTTGTTTTATAAATGATAATTTAGGCCTCATATTTATGCGCGTTGTTAATGTTTGACTAATATTTATGGGTATTATTGATGTTTGAGTTAAGTTCATGTGAATTGTTGATGTTTTATTATGTTTATGCATAATGTTGATGTTTGAGTTATTTTAATGCATAGTGTTAATGTTTGAGTTATGTTTATGTGAATTTTTTATGTTTGATTTATGTTTCTACGTATTGCTAACTTTAGAGTTATATTAATGTAGATTATTTATTTTTAAGTTATGCTATTGCGGATTATTGATATTTGAGTTATAGATATCTAATATAATGATACTTGGTAAAAAGAAAGGGAAGAAGGTCGCAAGTATTAAGGTTATTCCTCCCCCTTATTGTGACTAAGTAAGTTCTAAAAATACCTAGGCTATCCTATTCGCAAGTATACGAGGTAGTTGTAGTGGTTATCTAGGGTCGTCTCCCATAGAGGTGAAATTGGTTCACTTAAATTAACCTTGAACAAAAATAAAAACAAATGCAATCCTAAACACTCTATCTCGATTTGTTGAGTGAAGGCTTTAAAGGAAATAACAAAGTTAAATTGAAAAGTAAATGGAATAAACTGTGAGCAAAATCAAATAGATTAATCAAAGTGGAAAACTCTTGAGAATTATTTCACCAATTTAATCTTCTATACATGACTAAGGGAAAATGATTAGATAGTTGTCTTACTAAAATTACCAATTGGGAACTAACAAATAACAAACTAATCTAACTTTCGTATGCGACAAGTTTATCATCCAAATTAATTATTAAATCCAATCAATAATTACCACTTAAGTTAATATATTTCTAGTTCTTAACCTAAGCATCTATAGTTTCTCGTTCCATATTAAACTTCTTCTCTTAATCCTTCGTTTAATACCAAAATGATGCAAAGCTTGATGATACTATTATATCCATTTAGTTTAGAAACTGTAGCAACACATAAGATAACAACACAGTACCTTAATTATGTATATTTGACTAAAATATCTACATTAACCCTCAAGAAAAAGAGATTAGCACATCACGGAAATAACAAGATTTATCATATTCAAATACTTCAATCCATCTTAATTAGTATAAAAGAAGTATTAAATTAGTAAACTAAGTCAATAACCGAAGTGGACTATCAAAAGCTAACAGACTATAAGTCTATCAACTAATAGAGTTCGGATAAAGGAGTCATGGTGATGCCTTGCCACTCTCAAGCTTCCTGTATTGGCTCTCGCCTTTTGGTTCTTCTTGGTTGTCATCTAGCTTAATGGTTTCTCAATTTCACAACTAGGATTCAGCTTCAGCTCTCACTTTCTACTTCTAACCCAAGCTTACACCTCTCTTCTGTGTTTCTATCTTCTCCACCTTCTTTGTTTCTATCTAGTTCTCCATGAATGAGTCTGTATGGTGTGAAAGATGTATATAATGAAATGTGTGTGTCTGCGAGCATGTAGAATGTCGAATGTGCCGCCACCCTCTATTCCCCTTTTATTTATAGTATGACTCTAGATTTATAGTTTTGAGCTATCCCTCCTACACATGAAATGTAATAAGTTGATGAACTAAAGGAGAAAATGGTTCACAGGGGTAACAAGTTAAGTCACCATTGTGACTAACACCTTGTTATGTCACCACTTTTCTTCCTTTTTTCTTTTCATGAAAAATTTTGTGAACTTTCATGCAAAATTCACAAAATAATATAATTAACATTCATTCAGTATTCACACCATTTCCACTCAATTTATTTTACATTTGTATCAAACCGTAAGGATTTGCTAGCAAAATCAAGATATGAAGGCAATTAAAAGCAATAGAAACTAGACGTAACACCCTACAACATCCAGATTAACAACCTCCATCTACCTCAACTAATGCAAAAGGATCTATAGGTTTGTTAATATTTAACACATATAAATAGACTTATGCTCAAATATATATTTACATTTTAATGCTTATTTCTTGTTATTATTCATTTGTTGTCAGGTTCCAATATCATTGTCAAAAAAAGAGGTAGGGGTATAATTAAAGACTGTGAGTTATAATGAATGAACAATGCAATAAATAGTAAGTTGTCTATACATATTGATACCATGTAAGGTCTTCTTGTCGATAAGATTCAATCAACAAAGTTGTCTAGTAAGTTAGGGATAACTGCCAGAATTGAATTGCCTTGCCCAAAGCATGCCAAGTAGTTTAAGGAAGACAACTTGCTAGAGAATGTTTTGGATGAAGTTTTAGTAAGTTTCCAATTTGTTTAATTATATGCAATATTGTTTTAGTTATTTGAATATCAATTTTACTTGTTCACAGATGAAGCTCAATCATTGTTATTGACAACCCTGATGTTTCAAACTTTTTGATTTTATTGACAAAACAAAGGAATAGGGATCATTGTTATCGACTACATCAATATTACAAGTGTTTTCCATCAGATGAGGAGGCAAGGAGACATGTTCATGAATAGATGTATCAAAAAATTTGGAGCAATATGTGTGATTATTGGGCCTCTGACAACGTTAAGGTTTATTTTCTTTCTCATCACATTTGCTTCTATTAATCTTATTACAAAATTTAATGACTATTTCTTTTCTTTATTTAGAAAAAGTGTGAGACAAGCTTAAAAGAGGGAAAAAAAACTCCTCACAATCAAAACTCCAAATCATTTGATGTCCTGGGAAATGAATATGTAAGTTCTTTGTTTACAAGTTATAATTATATTAGTAAATAAAATATTATTTATTATGTTTTGTAGTTTTTTTTTCATAAAATAGAGTTAAAAGGAACTATCTGGAGAATAGTGTGATAGGATCACACTCTAGAAACTGATTCATTACAAGGAAGGTGAAGGGTGGATGTCTGAAGAAGCGCATAATAATTATGCAAGTATAAAATTTGTTTAAATTTTAAGTTTATTTATTTATATACCACCAACTAATAATATTTGAATTGAATATTTATTTTGTTTTCTAAATTTTAGAATATGATGCAGGAGTTGTTGCAAACACCAATATTTGACGGAAATGAGTAAAATGTAGATAACATTTGCAACAAGGTGCTTGGTACACGATCCATCTACATCAAAAGTCTCGGGTTTAGGCTAAAACCAATTACTTTCATCCTCATTAAGACCACAATATGTTTAACGTCTTAAAGGGGACAACCAGTCACTTCATGCTAAATTAGAACGTAACGAAAAAAAGTTGATCAAGCTTGAAAAGTTGGTCAAAAATTTACTTGCACCGAATTATGTAAGTAGTGAAGATGAAAACGAGTCCTAGTGATTAAACTAACATTTGAATTTTTAATTTTGTATATAATTATTTTTGAAATTGTAATTAACATCTTGTACATGATCTATTTAATGATATTTTATTTTCTTTATACAATGCTTCTAATTTTCAATTATTTTTATTATTATTTTGCATAATAAATTATACAACAAAAATTATAAATATTAAACACAACAATATCGATTACAAAGGTGACCAATATTTATAATCTACATGATATAATATTTAGTTATAATGTATATAAAAATTTTCAAAACGTAATTTTGGCTATGTTTTCTTTTTATAACTAAAAGTTGTTAACTATGATTTTTGGATAGCTAATGACTTTTAGCTACGTTTTAAAAAATGTAGCTAATATGTTTTAGTGATGAAAACAAACATGTAGCTAATAAGTTTTAGTGACGAAGGCGAACCATAGCAAAAAATTATTGGTAACGATTTGGTGAAAATGTGCCATACAGTTTTTTTTGCTATGGGGATTTGACGATGATTTTGGAGACAAATATAAACATCTCTAATGATTATTATTGATAATTTTGGGACTTTTAGAGAACAAATTTTTCATCGCTAAAGGTCCTTTTGATGTAGTGGTTGTGTTGAGTTTATTTGCTTCATAAGTTTTTGTTCTTGAAATCACTCTTTTGGTGGCCATTGGTTTTTAAGATCAATGATTTGAGCATATAAAAACACTTGCTATCATAATTTCTACTATATAGTTGATTTAGGTTATACAAATTTTACTAGTTGAAATTGCCTTCACCATTATATGTCCTCTCAACAACTATACCATTCAGTCTATCTCATGGAATAGTTATTTCTGCACTTTGTAATAACAATTTTCTTTTATATTTCATGATACTGATTATCTTGGTTTACATTTGTATATTTTGTAAATTACTTCTCTTCCTTCTACTCAATAACATGGTTAAATAAACAATATTACTTCTTCATATCTTGATTTATATTGGTATTCTAGAAAAAAGTATTTCTTATAATGAAAAAAATTTTGATGCACAAAACTCTATATATCTAACTTAATAAAATTAGTCCTTGATCACACTAATCATTTGTATCTTGCTAATGTTCTAAGTTTCAAACCTTTAATCATCTTCTCCTTTACTATTTCTTCTTATTTAAATAAAATTTTGCCACAAAATTTGATGGCTTGAAAATAAAGGAAGGTCGTGGTGAAAAAAGTAGCTTGAAATAATTGATAGTGATAAAAAGATAATAGTGACAGCGCGTCATAATGCTAATCAAAATAAACTAGACCTACTACTATAACAGAGGTAAGTCTAGGTCGATCCCACAGAGAGTATGTGTAAAGTTTATGAAATGAAATTAATAGTGTTTAGTTTTTCGGGTATAAAACAAAACTAATTAATAAAAGCAAATTAAATAAAACACGCAAAAATGATGAAAGTGGTGAATTCGATAGGGACCCGATTCTTTGATTCAATCTTGGCCTAAATCCTAATTAAACATATTTCATTGATTTATTGTTCTTTTACCTCTCCATGATCTATTGATCGTAGATTAACAATAAGCTCTAATAATTCCCATTTTTCCTTAGGTCATGGTTAATTAAAAAGAAATTGTTAATTAACCCTAGCTATCGGATAAACTAGGGGATGCTCACTAAGTTGAATTAGATAGCAGCCTTACGAGTGAGAAAAATAGACTAATCTAAGCAATAATCACACAAGCTTAGATTATTTAACCTAGTTTATGTTATCCCTAATGATTACGAACCATTAGTTGCTATAAATGAATTAGAAAAACAATGATTATGTATTGTATTTGATTCTAGCAATGGATTCTTACATAAAAATGATCAAATAGAGCATTCAATCATTCTTACATAAGACCCAAACATTAAACATAGGATAACCTAATCAATCTATAAGAGAGAAAGAAACAACAAATACAAAGAAGAAACGTACTTAATTGGGTCATCGGCGTCGATGTTGTCTTTGAACCGGTGACGAGATGCTACCCCTTTATGGGTCTCTCCATATGAGAGAGCTTCATTGCCCTCTTTTCTTCTTTCTCCTGAGAGCTCTTCAGTTCAGCCCAGTCAAAAACACCCTCTATTCTTTCATACCTCACAACCGTCATATAAACAATGCTTTTATATTAAAAAGTAGAGCTATAAGTGTCTCACGAGCATGCATGATAGTGTCACACCCATGAGTCATCTTAGTTGAGGCTCACAGTCGTGAGCCTCATATACATTAACTATAATGAATGCAAAAATGATGTTTCACAACTTAAATCCTGCATATACCAATCCAAATGAATCACTCATACAATTGATGATAACACATTGAAACCACAAAGAGTGAACATTCCAACATAACATCTACCTCATATTCAACATACTTTAATATCCCTTCAATACAACTTTAAGAGGATGCATTAATCATAGACAACTTTTCAACACATGTGCACTTCCTCCTTGATACATCTATTTAAACATTTTTCCTTTTTCTTTTCTCTCTTTTTTTTGCTTCTGTCTTTTTTAAAACATTAAAAAAAACTACATTACAATGGGAAATTCAATGATGAGAAATAAAATAACATCCCAATATTTTAACCAACCTATACATATGTACACCTCCACACTTATACTTTTGTAGATCCACTAACTCAAAAATCACAAATGATCCACTAGATTTGTGGCTTAGGTAGGACATTTGGATAAGTTTAAAGGCATGTAGTGTGGTTAATACACAAAGAACTGCTAAAAGGAAAATCATATAATGGGTAGGCTATTTGACAAATGTAGTTCATAAAAGCTAAGAATGCTAATGTATGTGATTAAAATGTGGTCTCGAATAGAAAATCAAAGCAAAATTAGGATGTACATGTCATGAAGGTGACACATGAAAAAAGACAATGAGGCTGATAGGAATGTGTCAGTTTAATAAGTCTCAAAATCTCACCGAATTTGTCTACCACTGATCACTACTTTTCTAAAGATAATGCACATTGACCAATCACAAAAGTAAAAGTACATGCTCAAGTTGCCACGAAATTCTCTAGTTAATTCATTCTCTAGTCTAATCCTAGAAGTTACAAAAAATGAAAAAAATGTTTTTTTGTTTGTTTTATTCTTTCTCTCATTTTGATTGAAAACTTAAAATAAGCAAGAAACAAACAAACTTAAAAACACACATGCATATAGAAATAAATGCAAAAATTTAAAGAAAAGAAAATTACTTCCCTTGTGATGCCTCCCAAGAAGCGCTTTTGTTTAGTGTCACTAGCTCGACTCCTTCTTCTTCTCACGTGACAAAATGGTGATCACCAGGTAGTACAGTTTGAGCTTCCTCTACATGAGGTTGTTCAGGATAGGGCCTTGGTTGATAATCCTTCATAGTTTACATATAGCCTATCCTCATATTTTTAATCTCTACTAAGTCCATGCTCTTAGGAAATATCACAAATGTCTCTTAACCTTTTTCTTGCTCGTTTAATTCCTCCAATTTTTTAGGTAAAGGTAAAGAGTAGCTGTAAAAAATAATTACAGACTTAATGCTCACTGTTAAGCTAAAAGATATGTCTTTTTTTAGTTCGAGCTCCTCCTCCATTTCTTCCACACAAGCAATTCCTTTAGTAGAATAGTCAAGATTCTCAAGTTCTTCTTCACTCTATAAGGCCTTTGAACTAACGTCTCTCAGGTACACCTCAGGTTAAGATAGTTGCGTTTCTTCGCTTTATGATGCTAGGCGGTCGAGAGCTTCCATTAATTGACCCATCTGGCTTGCTAAGTTCTAGATCCTAGAACTTGTTTCTTATTTGAATTGCATCTCTTCCTACTGTAATCGTAAAGTATTAATGACACAAACATTAACTAATCCTTCCAAAGAAGTACCTCAGATTTTTTGGTTTTTCAAATATTGGATGCTAGACCCTATATCTTGCTAAAATTGCCTTACATCATGCTGGAACTCCTGTACACTCTGTTGAAGTTAAATATTGTTTTTTATAATTAAAAAAAATCATTAAAGAAAAATAAAAGTGTACATATTTGGAGAGGGCCTCTCCTACGTGAGATAAAACAATTAGGAATAGTAAACACACTAGTAGAGACAATGTTGGACCCTGTTACCGGAGCCCAACATCGGACATGAAAGCGTGGTGCTTGATGCGTGAGGTGAAACATATAAATTAAACGAAGAAGTAAAAACCCTCGGAAGCACCAGGGGGCGTCGTGGGAACACATTTATAACATAGAAATAAGCAAAACTATTCAAAAGATAACTCATTGCCGTGATATACTTTGAAATCATAGTAATTGAGCATGTAAAAGTCATTATCTTGAAATGCTTGATTTTTGAACAATTCATGAGTAGAGTTCAAAACATGAATGCATGAAACATAACAACAGATCATAAGCACATAACATAGCATAATGGTTTGGGTTAGTCCGGGTTCATGACTTACTACACATTCCCATCGAAATAGTTATGTGTAATCGTAGTTTCTTGAGGGAGTCCTTGTGGGTAGCTCCGTGCCACTAGCGGGCAGGCAGGAGAAGCCTTTTCATGAGTCAACGTGCACGTGATGGTTCTTGAGGGACTACCACAAACCCACATAACACGCATGATTCAAAGTCTTGTAAACTTGATTGCCAAATTGGCACTTGCTTATAAACTTACTTTTCATACATTTTGGAAAACATGTTTTCATGTGCATGTATTCTTGAAAAGAGAAAACCCCTTTTTGAAACCTTTTCAATAATCATGAATGCAAATCATATAGCAACATATAATCATTCCACAATAGCAATTAAGACATATTGATGATGTAATTTTAAATCATTAAATCTTTCTTGATTTGAACAAAACAATGAGTGATTTATTTACTCTATTATAAACATGAACCCACCTTGAATTCCTTGCTTATATCTTTCTTAGGAATGAGCTTCCTCTTTTTCCTCTTGCTCCTCTTGCCTCACTTGATTTCCTTAACCAAATAACCAAAATTTCAATCAATTTGGTGTAGAAATCGGGAAGTCAAACTTGAACAATTCGAACTATAACTAAAACTGAAACAAGAATTTCATGCTTAACTTCCATCCAAAATTGAAGATTCTTAGAGACTGATTCAGAACTTCATTTCTTCATGAAACTTGTATCCTTATGTCTCTAGTTTACAACGCATCAAAAATCACTTCATTTGGATATCTACATCAAACGTTATGTCCAAAATACCAAAATTCATCTTTGCTGAAAACTGGGGCCTCGCCGCGACGAAGGCCACGCTTGTCGCGACGAACGGCCCGTGCTCGCCGCGACGAACACATCTTCCTCACACATCGCGACGAACGTTCCTTTGTGCACGACAAACGGCCTTTGTGCACGTCGCGACGTGCGGGTCTGGAGAACGTCTCCGAACTATTTTCCAACCTCAATCCTTCCTTTTTGCAAATGCAACACACCTAAACCTTGATTCAAGTCCCATACTATATTTCTAACCCATTAACACCTTAAAAACAATCACAAACTCATCAACCCAAGGATTCTAACCATTTTTTCAGAAAATCCCTAAACAACCGATTCTCACTCAAGCAACCTATCTTAGAGTTTAATCCAACCATAACAAGATTAAAAGAAGCTAAACTTACCAGAAATTTGCCTCAAATCCGTCGAAAATTTCAAGGAACAAAATCCCTATTTCTCCTCTTCTTCCTCAAGTCACCAATGACTCCCTCTTCTTTTCTTCCTTCACTTTTCTTTTCTTTCTTTCTAACTCTATTCCTTAAGCCTAAAAGGAAACACATGGACTAAAATGCCCCTCCATATAAAGCCTTAACCTTTTCAACTTAAGTGGACTTCCTATAATGCCCTCTTATATTTTTACTCTTTCCTCTTCACTTACACCATACTAAACTCAAATTAATCTTAATTTTCCACTTAATACTTCCAATTCCATCAATCTAAGCAATAAATCATACAATCAACAAAATTCATGCTTAATAACATCAATAAATGAAAATTTGGGGCCCAACATTTCTCCCCCTCTTAAAAGAAATTTCGTCCTCGAAATTATTACCCTAATCATCGAAGAGATGCGGATACTTCTCCTTCATGGCTTCCAATGGCTCCCATGTGGCCTCTTCTACTAAATGGTTCCTCCACAGGACTTTGACTAGCTGAACCTTCTTGTTCCTGAGAACCTTTTCCTTGGTATCCAAAATCTCCACTGGAATCTCCTCATAACTCAAATCATCTCTCAACTGAACCTCCGTAACCTGAATGATATGAGAAGGATTCGATCTATACCTCCTCAACATGGAGACATGAAAGTCATCATGGATCTGAGACAATTCTAGGGGCAACGCCAACCTGTAGGCTAGTGGTCCAATCCTCTCAAGAATCTCATAGGGACCCACATATCTCGCACTTAACTTGCCTTTCTTGCCAAACCTCATTACTCCCTTCTAAGGAGACGTCTTAAGGAATACTTTCTCTCGACTTCATACTCCATCTCCTTTTGATATGCATCAGTATAGCTCTTCATCCTATCCTAAGCTGCCTTGAGCCGTTGCTTAACCAGATTGACTTTATCAACAGTCATCTGAATCAATTCTGGTCCTACCAGTTTTCTCTCTCCTTCTTTGTCCCAACATATCGGAGTTTTACACCTCCTACCATACAATGCCTTATACGGAGCTATTTGAATGCTCGAATGGTACGAATTATTATAAGTGAATTTGACCAATAGAAAATGCTCATCCCAAGCTCCTTTGAAATCCATCATACATGCCCTGAGCATTCCCTCAAGTGTCCGAATGGTCCTCTCAGATTGACCATCCGTCTGAGGGTGAAAAGTCGTGCTAAAATTCAGCTTAGTACCTAAAGCTTCCTGCAAGCTTCCCTGAAATTTCGAAGTAAACCGAGGATCCCTATCAGAAACTATAGAATCTGGAATTCCATGCAATCTCACTATCTCATCAATGTACTTCTTTGCCAACACATGCAAAGAATCAGTCTGTTTGATTGCCAGAAAATGGGCTGACTTCGTCAACCTATCCACAATAACCCATATGGCATCATGCTTCCTACTAGTCTTGGGCAAACCCATCAGAAAATCCATGGTTACTCTTTGCCACTTCCACTCAGGAATGGACAATGGCCTTAACTTGCCT
>JANIPM010000008.1:67326963-67336972 GCA_027478405.1 Erythroxylum cassinoides
GAGTCCAAAATGTTGGATCATCCTATGCCACTATCGGGCAGCCGGGCGAAGGCTTTCATGGTCGACGTGCACGTGACAATTCTTAGGACAATACCTTACCCACATAACATAACAATCATGCATAATCATAAAATTGGACGGTTCTTATCCAATTCCTTGTTTCTTCAAAAGTCATCTTTTTCATGCTTCATTCATACTTTTCATCACATTCATTTAACAAATTTCTCCAAAGCAAATTCAATAGTCATCATAATCCCATACTCAACTTTCATAATTGTCTAACAACAATATCATCAAACATTTAATACAACATCAATGACTTATAACAATCCACATCTAACATTCAATCACACACATTTAATGCAACAACCAAGTGATCAAAACTCATTAATGTCATGCATTAATTTTACATTTGTAGCTTAAATACATAAAGATAAATATGAAACCCACCTTTTACTTGATAAATTCCTTATTTATGAGTGCTCTTCCACTTGCTCAACTCCTCTCTCTTGCTCTAAATCAAGAGAAAACAAAACCCATATCAACTCAACTTCAATTGAAAAACTACACAACCTCTTGCATGAAATCAATCCTAGATTCACTATACCCATCTTCTTTTTAAGCTATCTAAACCAAAACCCATCTAAAAACCAACACTTGAAAATCAAACTTACCTTGGTTCTTGACTCAACCAATTGGTTTCTTGAATCAAAATGAAGCTTAGACTCTCCCCTTCACTTTTTCTTCTTGCTCTTTCTTCAAAAACCCACTCACTTTCATGGAAATGTCAAAACCCTAGCAAGCTCCCTTTTTCTCTCTTCTTCCTCCCATTTACGACAACTTCTTCCTCTCTCCCTCTCAATTTCGTTTTCTCCTTCTTTCCTACACCCATTTCATTTAATTCCTCTTCTTTTATACTCCTCTCTACTTCACTTAAGCCCATAAGCCCACTTATTTCCTTTTATCCCTTCTTCCTTCCTTTCTTATTCCCTACTTATCCTACCACAAATTTCTTAGGCCCATTGATCCTTTAAGCCCATATAATTCTCTTCTTTCTTATTTCATTTGGACCCAAGCCTAATTAATACCTTAGTTACACCTAACTCATTTATGTCCAACTAACACATTTAACTTCATTAATTCTTCACCTAACATCTTTAATGCTATCACAAGTTAATTTATCTCAATTCAATTTATATTAACTTAATTTACTTAAATCATGCTTAATTAAATAAATTTTTTTTTTTTGGGGCTAACAGACTCCCTACCCTCTTGTCCTCGACATTCACGAGCTGTTCATTAAGAACTGGACTGTTGTTCATCGTCATGTATATCGGGAAAACAACAGAGCCGCTGACTGGCTTGCTCATTATGCCGACCATTTTGATGTTGGAGTCACTTTTTTTGACACTACACCTATAGAGTGTCATATAATCCTAATAAAGGATCGTTCGGAAATCTGTTTCTCGCGTCTTGTTATGTAATCTCATTTTCTTCCTTTAAGAAAAAAATAAAAAGAACTTGATTTGAACCGACTTTGGTTGTCATCATGGGTTTGGGCCTCTTTTCTTTTGTTCTGTTGCATTTTTGGTTTGGACTGCCTCTTGTTCTTTCCCACTGGCTCATATGCATGCTTATATTATAAGGCGATAACCGCCCGCCTTTTCCTTTCGATGTGTAACAGTAGTAGTCGATTCAACACCATAACTGATGATTAAAATTCACGCAAAAAACAGAACATTCTTACAAAATTCAGATTTCTTTCCTTCGCGTCACTCTATTGCTTCGCAACTCAACAGTCTAAACCCAGAACGAACTCCCCCCTTTTCTCTTCCTAAGTTCCAACCCTCTGGAGTTTGGCCAATTGTCCAACTTCTTGTTGTGGGCATTTCCGCCATACAACGAATCTTAGGATCTGAAGTTAATAGAACTATGTTTTGCACCAACGCTGTAACGTGCTTATGTCCTCCGTTGACGTAATATCTTCAGCCTTTGCTTTCCTGGAATCTCTGCATAGACCCTTTTTTTCCCCTGATTCCCATGTGCACAATACTAGGGATCTCAACTGTGTTATTGTTATAAAGCGCCTAGCTTAGATTTTCTAGTCTTCTCTGACCAGATCTATATTTATTTCTTATCCATACGAATGCATTTGTTGATGTGTAAATCTTTTTAAAATTCATCATTTCTCTTCCAAAATGTATTTTTGGAGTCTGGGTTTTGATTTTGTGCGAAAACTCAGATTGGTAATTGGCTTTTTATCTCTTTGGTCTCGACCCACAAGGTGAGATTTGTGGAGTCTTTGATATGCAATCAAGGGTCGCTCAATTAGAAGAAGCAAATGGCTACATAGTTTCAATAAGAACTCAATCCAGAGGCTTTCCTATGAGGTTATTGCATTTGTTTTTGTTCTCCTTAGCTCTAATTGTTACCTTTTCAATCATTAGTGTATACACGATCAAACGTTTTGGAGTTCAAACAGCAGTCACTACTGTAAAGTCCAGTTTTTCCTGCACTAAAGAGCCCGGTACTCTGAACCATTGGATTCGCCCTCCTTCGATTTTGCTTCACAAAATGAATGATCAGGAGCTCTTGTGGAGGGCTTCTTTTGTTCCTCGGATAAAGAACTTTCCTTTCAACAGAGTTCCAAAAATTGCATTTATGTTCTTGACTAAAGGGCCATTGCCACTAGCATCTCTCTGGGAAAGGTTTTTCAAGGGCCATGAAGGGTTGTATTCGATCTATGTTCATTCACTGCCAACTTTTGATGCTAAATTTATGCCTTCATCAGTTTTCCATAGAAGACAAGTCCCAAGTCAGGTACGGCCTTCCCGACATCCAACATCTTTTAATCTTCATATGCAATTGATGTCTGTAATTTGTTATTCTTTCCTGCTTACTGACTGATAACGAGGTGATCTATGAATGAAATTTCTCTTATTCTGCGTTCTATTTTCTTTTTTTTCTTTTTTGGAAGAATTTTCTTCAAATGAGTATTAACTTTTTTTTTGGAAAATTGTGAGTACCAACTTTGCATTGATGAAAATTCCAATCCAAATTTATTGCCGTGGACCTGCAAATTTTTAAGTTATCATTTTTTTCCCCCACTATCACTAATCTTGAGTTCTTGACCATTCTGATTTACTTGGATCTGAAATTGACGAAGAATTTAGCTTCTTGGAGATACAATTATCTCTCTTAGTTTCCACTTGTTAGAATTGTACTTAGTTGTCTTCTTATTTAAAGAAAACTGTATTGTTTATCTGATGAAGTTATCATGAGTTCCGGAAACCAAAATGCATCTAGTCAAATTGCAAATTTGTAAGCAATTCTTTTAGCTATTGTGTTGACAATGCAACTCATACTAAATTTTAAAATTCAAACTAAGACTGCTTGTCTAGAGTTTAGATTTTCTTACGCTTGCAAGAGAGTGGGGAGTAGGGAGGCCATCCTTATAGGAGCGACATCAAAAAACCAATGAAGGCAAAGCATTGGTTAGAGAGTAATGGTGGTTTGAATATCACCAATGAGAAAAACTCCAACAGATGCAATTACAATGTTATTTTTTTCATTCCTAGATCAAACAGTTAATATACTATTCAAGGTGTAATAAAGCATGTACCGGCATAAAAAAAACTGTCGAAAACATAGATTGAGACTTTGTAGGGAAAAAACCTGTTATGGTTCAGGTGTTTGCTAATGTAAGGTAGCATCTCTCCTGTCTTGTTGATAGAATAGATGATGCAGTTGGATGCCCTTGGCTAATGTATACAGAAGTGAGATATTCTTGCACTTAAATACAGGATTGGGTTTTCTTGAAAGGGTCTCTAGAGACTGAGAAATTTATGTAAGTTACGATATTATACAAAATATTAGAAAGATTTCCTGTAATGACACCTCTAAAGGGTGAGCTTAGCTGCCAACTGCCATCATTTATCAGTGACTTTTTCTGAGCTGATAGTTCATTGAATTTGGATTTAAAAGGTGGCTGAAGGGTGTTGCATCTATGTTTCTCAACCTGGCGATACTTGCATATCCATCACTCTCTCTTTTATCCTATATCGGGGACCAAGATTAATTATATTTTAGTACCTTGTTTCATGGCTACCTTTTGTTTAATCTTCAACAATCTTTTTTGTCAAGTGTCCTTGCAGTGTCTCTATCATTCAAATGGTAGGCAATTCATACTTGAGGACTTTGCAACAGGACTTCAAAGCTTTAAACAAATTGAAGCTTCTGGAATTTTATCCTAACAAAATAAACTATTTGTTATATACGAGAAATAAATCATTAGCTCCAGGTTGGGTTGATCCAGGAACATATCGCAAATTGACTGGGTTTTAATTGTTACAAGTTGTTGGGAGATTTGGATCTTAAATTTCCTTATTTGCAAGATCTATTTTCCAAAATGATAAAATTTGCCTCAATAGTGCAGCACTAAATTTGTATAAAACTGAACCCTAGCTTCATAATAGACCTGTGAAATTGGTTACCATCAATTGACTGAAAATACTATAACAGAGATTATCATTTAGGAGAAATAGCAACTAGTTTAATGAGTTATCTGAATAGTTTTAAATTGAATATCCCTGTTATTGCTAATGTTGTTTTGGAACAATTGAAGCCCGCCATATGGCACACCCAGCATATAAACAAGGAAACCATAGGTTCATGAGCTCTTTAGCCTTATATTAAATTCTAATATGTTGAATACCCGTGTTATTGCTGTTGTTATGTTGGAATTATTCTTTAGCCTTAGTACTTCTAAATTCTAATATGTTGAATTTTTAAGCCTTTAGTTCAATTTTCATGGGAATCTAACTGCTTTTACACAAATGAGATGAGAACTTGAAACTATGTTGCAAATATGCTTCTAATTTTGGTGGAAATTCATGTTATTTCTGCTTTACTAAAACTATCAAGGCTTATGCTTGACTTAATATATCAAGCCCTTGATGTTTACAAATTTGTGGAAGTAAGCTCTGTACTTTCAAGTTGATTCAATTCAATTCAAATTTTTTATTTTCTCAATTGAGGACTCACAACAGTAGCAGTGGAATATTTCTGTGTGATGACATAATAGTTCATAAAATGATCTTATTTCATGACTTGTTTATGCATTGTTGGAATGATGGTAGGTTTTGTAACTATCCTGAATTATCTCCCAATTGTTTGGAAACTTCTGCACTAAGTTGCGTCATATTGAACTTTAAGACTTCAGTTGTAAGTGTTATAGATGACGGCTTGATAGTTGTACTTTCACCTGAAGAACTGAGCTTAAGAGTTGTCAATCTTTGTTTCTTCCCCATGCAGGCTGCTGAATGGGGTAAGATGAGCATGTGTGATGCTGAGCGAAGGCTTCTTGCTAATGCATTACTTGATATAAACAATGAATGGTTTGTACTTCTGTCAGAGTCCTGCATCCCTCTGTATAACTTCAGTGTGATCTACCAATACATATCAGAATCCAGATATAGCTTCATTGGCGCATTTGATGACCATGGTCCATATGGAAGAGGACGATACAATGAAAAAATGGCACCTGAGGTAGACATTACCCAGTGGCGTAAAGGCTCTCAGTGGTTTGAGATTAACCGAGACCTTGCAGTCAACATTGTGCAAGACACGACGTATTACCCTAAATTCAAAGAATTCTGTGTCCCTCATTGCTACGTGGATGAACATTATTTCCCAACTATGTTAACCATTCAAGCTGCACATGTCATGGCAAATAGAAGCTTCACATGGGTGGACTGGTCAAGGGGTGGAGCACACCCGGCTACATTTGGAAGAGCAGATGTAACAGAGGAGTTTATCAGAAGAATATACAAAGGTCAGAACTGCAGTTACAATAACCAACCCTCTTCCGTATGTTATCTTTTTGCCAGGAAGTTCGCTCCAAGTGCTTTGGAGCCTCTCTTACATATAGCATCAAACGTTTTGGGCTTTTAGGTTATAATGTTTGTGAAGTGGAAGATGCTCCAAACAGGCGCTATAGATTGATTCATTTCTCAGCGCATAGCATTGCATCGTTGAAATATGATGTCCTTTCTTGTATGTGGACTTTTCCTGAGAATACATGTCTTTTAGGATCTTTATGTTCGGTGTACAGAGAACTACAATTAGATATGAGATTTACAATTTCATATTCAATGGTTTCTCCACAACTGTATTTTCAGCCTATAGTTTTTGTTTCATACACTATAAAATAAAACAAATTCCGAGTATTTTATCAGAAGTATGTTGCTGATTCTAAATGGTAATTGTTAAATAGCTTTATCTGTATTTTGATTTTTTTGAAAGGTGATTAGGAAATTTTATTAACTAAGTAGCAACTAGTACACCAAAACACTAATAATATAATTACATCGAGGCTAGGCCTTCCCAAAAGCTATAATTCCCACTAATATATCTGGTTTATGCTACATTCTGCTACATGAACATCGATGAATATTGGTTTTATAGGGAAAGCTTGGAGCATAGTTATGGAAAAGAATCGAAGGCGATTCCATGCGCTAAGGTTGTTTGTCTAAGCTTGAGCTAAAATTTGGTTAAACTACTATGAATATCCATCTTGGTATCCTTAAGCATTCTACTATTCCTCTGTCTCCAAATATCATATACGAGCATCCCAAAACTGATTCTTGTCTCTTTTACACTTCATATTGAGTATAGAGGCCATGCAATTATATTTAACCATTCCTTGTTGGCACATTGCAAGTTGAAAAGTCCAAGCAGGGTATTCCACAAGGCTAAGGAGAAAGCACACTTAAAAAATAAGTGGTCATGGGTGTCTTGTGTATCTCCACGTAGTACAGGATCTCCACTGTCAATTGAAAATTTGATCCTATCCCCAGCGGCAAGTCTTTGTGATACTGCTAACCAGACTAAGAAAGAGCCGGGGAACAATTTGAGAGTCCCATACAAGGCCAAAGCAGCACAATCTAGCAAGTGTATCCATCAACAATTTCTTGTAGGAGCCATTAGAGGACTTCAAACTTTTATCCCAAATCCATTGGATGCAATTAGGAGTAGTTTAAGTCATGGAGGTAACTAGGCATAAGCCAAGTTATTTCCTAGAAACCCCATAGAGTGAAATGGCGAGTGCCAGGTGCTATTTATCAAGATAGCTCCAAATTTGGTATTGACAGGGACAATAACTTTAAGCGAGCTAAAGTCACTAAGCTAATATAAAGGCCCTAACGAATGTCAATTGTCAAACCTAAAATTTGTTGCTTCTCGATTACCTATTTTGTGCTTTATGTGAGGTTGCATAGTGTGGAAGGTTTTACGAAAAGTATATGAGTGAGCTGGTTTTATCTTGATGGTCCATATGCTCTCTTCTCTCAAATGATACGTGTGAATCCACTTCATCCACAAAACAAAATTTTCTTAAGCTTTTGGCCATAAGTACCCTAGCCATGGTTCTGATAAAGCTTAAGCCAAGCCCTTCATTTTATTTTGGTAGCCATTTGGTACTCCATTTGATATTCAAAATTCTTGCACAGTTGTAGTCTCTCTCCAGATGAAGTCTCTTATTAGTTTGTCAATTCTCTTCGTCACTCACTGCCTCAACCCCTAAGCTGCTTTGAAGAGGTTTGAGGGCTTTGTTATGTCAAAATAAGTTCTAAAAAATACCTAGACTATCCTATTCACAAGTATACGAGGTAATTGTAGTCGATTACCTAGAGTCGCCTCTTAAGGAGATGAAGTTTATTAACTCAAATTAATCTTGAATAAAAATAAAAACAGATGTAATCCTAAACATTTTTTTAATTTGTTGATTAAAGGCTTTAAAGAAAATTACGCAATTAGACTAACAAGTAAACTAATTTAACTAGAAGCAAAAATGATCTGATTAATGATGTGGGAAACTCTTGAGAATTAATTTCACTAATTTGGTCTCCTATGCATAACTAAGGGGAAATGATTTGATAATTGTCTTACTAAAATTAACAGTTGGATTTTAAAATGAATTCAAATAACAAACTAATCTAACTTTTTTATTCGACAAGTTTATCGTCCAAATCAATCATATAAACCTAATTAATAATTACCCACTTAAGTTGATATATTTCTAATTCTTGACCCAAGTGTCTATAGTTTCTTGTTCTAATCTTAAGCTTCTTCTCTCGATCCTTCATTTAATACCTAAATGATGCAAAGTTTGGCCACACTATTATATCCAATAAGCTTAGAAACTATAGTAAATAGTAAGACAATAAAATAGTCTAAATTAGCTACATTAGTTCTCAAGATTAAATAATTAGCCCATCATGGAATAAACAAAGTTCATCATCCTTATATACTTCAATCATATAGTTTACACTAACAGAGAGGTATCAAAACAATAAACAAAGTAAATAACTAAAATGGACTATCAAAGCAACATAGGAAATAGTCAAGTGAAACAAGTTTAATAATGTAGTAGAAGATAGAATAAGAATGAGAAAGAAAACGGATTGTCAGATGGAAGCTCCTGCTAAGTTCAACCTCTCTAACATTGCTCTTGCCTTCTCCCTCTGCTTGATTCTTACCCAAAAGATCAGCTTCAACTCTCACTGTCTGCCTTTACTTCAAGCTCCACCTCTCTGTTTTTTTCTCTCTCTTGCCAAATCTAACTATGTTCTCTTTTCTTTATTCTTTTCTCCGCCACCACCTCTCTTTCAGTTTTTGTTTTTCCAACCCTGTGTGTGTCTGCTCCAACCTCTCTTACTCCTATTTGTAGTGTGAGTCTAGGTTTAGGTTTTTATGTCACCAAAATCCCGCATTAGATGACACGTAATATTAACCATTTAATGAAATTTCTGTCATACCCGTGATTGTGGGAGTCACGGGTCCCACTCGTGACTTGCACAATCATGGGTTTGACTCTATTAACATGAATGGATTAATTAATTAATGTTATATGCATAATTCATGTCCACATTCATTCTTTCATGCTTAATTTTTCTTGTTTTCATACAAAATTCACAAGACTCTCCATTCAACATTCATTCCATTTTCACTCAATTCATTTCCAATTTGTAGTAAAATATGAGAATTTGTAACCAAAATCAAGATATGAAGGCAAACAAAATTAATAGATATTAGACACAATGATTCCCCCACACTTAAACTATGCTTATCCCCAAGAAAAATAAAGAATACTAGATTATACAAGAACAATTAATGAAATCAACGATTTCCTAAATAATAGTCAAAGATATCAAAAATTATTTCAATAAGCATAGCCTAAGAACTTGAAACTTATAATACTCGATGAACAAACTATTCTTTGCATGCTTAGCCAAAATTAACAAGTACTTTAACTCAAAGACCATTAATAAGTGTGATAGACACTCACTCCACTCTTCATCCTCTCATACATTCAAAGGTAGGATATATTCACTCATCATTCATGTCATGTAAGGCATCTACCATAGGCTTGCTTACTAATTCAATCTCCACTACTCATATCAAATACAAACATCAATATGAAGGTCTTTATTTCGTTTGTAATGAGTTGGGCTACGGGTAGGAAAAAGAAAAATCATAATTTAAAACCACCCAATAAATTATACAAAGCAATGAAGCATGAAACTGTAACACCCCACTCCCACGTGACCCGAACCCGACATCGACGATGATATCCGAGTCCGTGCCCCGCGAGGGTGGCGTGCTAAAACACTCATTCAGTACTCGATACATTTTTTTTCAAACAAAATATAAGTGGAATTCAATGCCCAATTCGGGTCCTCATTTAATCATATACAATTTCAGTAAACACAAATTGCAATAGCCACTCGGGCCTATTTTCCAAATACAAATATACACTTTGTTACTAAAATAAAGACATGCAATGCAGACGCGGACTGATCCTGACTTCTATCCTTCACTTGAATTCTGCAAATACACTCTCGTTGGCTTAACGGGGTATTCTTCTGATCCTGAAAAATAATTGCAAATTTTGGGTGAGTTTTGCGAACTCAGTGAGTGACCATCATCGATGGCTCACTCATCACATATC
>JANIPM010000008.1:67341127-67354576 GCA_027478405.1 Erythroxylum cassinoides
CAAATGAAACCCTAGCTGGTTTCTCTTCTTTCTCTCTCTCATTCTTTTTCATGTTTTCTCTCTCTTATCTCTTTTCTCATCCACACATTTTGTTTCTCTCGAATCTTCTCATTCCTGTAGTTCTTCTCCATTTATAAGCAAGACAACACTTCTTTTTCTAATTTTGCCATTAATGAGTCCAAAAAGTCCATTTTATCCTTCCCTATAAGCTTATGTTCTTTTAAACTTAAGTGTATTGCCAAAATTATCCTTGAACATTCTTACACATCACTTTCTTCTAGAAAATATCCTCCATTTTCTAAGTTTCTTATGCCTCCGAAACCATTCAGTTTGGTTTAGTGATTCAAAAGATATACTTCAAACATTTTTAGACTACTCCTGTCCAAAACAGTACAATATCTACAACTTCCATTGAAAACTTGAAAGTCTTACAAACTAAATCACAATTCACTTCCTTCAGATACTTTGTATCTCTATAACTCTAGTTTACCCTGAATCAGAAATCATCTCATTTTGACTTCTATAACTCAAGATATCATCAAAACACTGAAGTATGTTCAATGGGATAACACCAGTTCATATCATTGAAGAACATACTCACTGTACCTGTGTCACTCTTTTCACTAAATCTTTCTCCATTAATTTCATATGACTATGATTCTTTGTGGAGATGTAGGGAAATGTCTTACGAATCCAATGGTTCAAGAATCAAGTCATTTGGTGGTCTAGAGAAGAAGTTATGGCTAAAACAATCCAACATGTTCATATCCTCACCTGAAATGTACATGTCTCAGTGAGAATGCTATAACTTTTGCTACAGATGTCTGATTGACTTCGTTTTTGGACCATTGAAAATAGGACTTCTGTATCTAAAACTTTTATGAAGACCTCAAAGGCTAATTCTATCATCTAACTTTTGTATCGTCTCACTTTTGCATCGTCTCACTTTCCTACGTCTCATTTTCTGCGTTTGCTTTTTGCGTCTGCTTTTCTGCATCTGCTTTTTGTGTATGCTTTTCTACATCTCATTTTTTTGAACAGTAACTGAGACGGTCAAACTGAGATTCAGAAAGTCAAACTGAGATTCAGAAAGTCAAACTGAGACGATGAACAGTAACTGAGACGATGAACAGTAACTGAGACGATGAATAGTAACTGAGACGATGAACAGTACTTCGTCTCATTTCTATCGTCTCATCATTTTTTTTGAACAGTAACTGAGACGGTCAAACTGAGACGCAAAAAGTCAAACTGAGACAATGAACTGTAACTGAGACGATGAATAGTACTTCGTCTCATTTCGTCCAGAATGTATCTACTTATAAGAATCATAATTTTTGACTCCGATGCCCAAATTTTTCATATGATATATCATTGGAAAGCTAAAAGAAAGATCTACAACTTTCCAGAAGGCAACTTTGCCAAAATCGATCTATATCAAGTCCATATTTTCTCCCAAAGCCCGAAAAAAAAATTTTATTCGTAAACCAATACTGCACCTAATTCTTCACTTCATGACAATATTTGAGGCTCTTAGGCATAGAATTGAAATTCGATATCTTCACACAAAAATGTAGCCATATATCTCTTGTTTAATCTAAATCAAGAATCATTTCATTTGGACAACCACAGAAAATGTTGTGGCTAAAATACTGAAGCATATTCAGTGAACATTGTCCAGATTACTACCAAATCTTGTTTCTAAATCTTTCCTTATCACAACTCATACCAAAATCACTCTTTCTGCTCCTTGCACTTCTCATTTTCAATAACATCATATTTAATACCATTTATACCCAGAAGTTGTCAGTGAATGCATGTACCACTTTTTATGTGAAAACATTCTGTATCTATATGCTTATATGCTAACATGATGCATGAGCAAGAAATATGCATTTCTTTAACCTCTCTTTGAGCTCACATGCACTGAAATCTTGGGTCACAACTCTTAATATGGGGACGGGATGTTGCAGAAACACTCAATTCTTTCCTCTCATTTAACAAGGTTAGCACTTCCCTTTTTATGTCTCTCCTCTTTCTTTCATTTTTTGATTGTCTTCTCTTCCCTTTGTTTCTTTTCTATTTCTCTTTTTATTTTTATTTTTTCTTTTGTTTTTTAATTAATTAATTATTTATTTAAAACAAGGAAATCAAGAGAAGAAAAATATAGAGGAGAGATATAATTGCTACAACCATGACCATTCTTAACACAATAGCCAATTATATACTATGATCTCTATTATTTAAGTAATTACTTCCTAAACCCAAGAATACAATTTCAGATGCTCAACTTGCCTTATAGTAGGTACAACAAAGAGGATAAATAATTAAGGTAAATGCTCATATTTTGGATTTAAAGAAAGAAAAGGTTTCGTGTCAAGCTCAAAGGGGCTCATTAAGGGTAACATTATGATGACTTTGTAAGCAAAAGTGGTAAATCCTAATTGTTTTCATCATTTCAACGTTTGCATAAGATTATATGATCTTAACTAGTATTTGCAAGCAAGTTCTAGAGTTCTTTAATCATGAAAGAACACTCTCAGTAAAGGCTACCTGAATTTGGTGTTAAATATTTCAAAGGGCTCAAATTATTAACTAAGAAAAGTGACGTTCATTCATCATAATAGACTAATGTCCCATTGAAATCCAAGTTAATCAGTCTAAGCTTGCAATTATACTCATTCACTCATATTATGCATTTTTAATTCCAATATAGTTTATTTCATGGCCTTGTATCTCTAACTATTAAATGAAAAAAAACAAATACACAACACAAAATCAAAAACTTTTTTAATTAAATACTACTCCACCCCATTTAAATATCACGCTATTCCTAATGTGATAAGAAAATAAAAGAAGGATCTAAGACATAAAATAATGAAAACAATGACAAACATTAAAACCAAAAGAAATTAAACTAACAAGCAATAAAAATAATAAAAAGGAGAAGGATAGAAATACGATACGAAGGTAGTGGTGGTGGCTGCATTGATGTGGTGTGGAACATAGCATACTGCGTTGAAGAGTGGAGAGCAACTGCGAGAAGAATAGATTGAAGAGATTGAAAATTTGATCTACACACATGAAGCAAACAAACTTAGTTGAGAATCAACAAAAAGGTATAACAAACAAATAATTGAAAAATGAAATAGAAATTGTATGGAATGTTTCCCATTCAGCGCTTCTTTAATGTCTTGTAACTGGATGAGTCAATAGTCATGCTTAAGGTGGATTGCTCAAAGTAAGTGATTCCACTGTCTTCATCTCTTTATTGGGATCTATCTTTAGAAATTTGTCAAACTCTCCCTCAGTTTCATCATCTAACAATTGGCAACACTCATCAATCTCTTTGACCAAGTTGAATTTCCTTTTTCTTTTCCTACAAGGCAAAATTGACTATTGTGGTTTTCAGAGCATATTTTGCGATAGTCTTTTATCCTCTGGTTAACCTCACAGAGGTGCCTTCGGACTATGGACAAACTCCAGATTTTTGGTGTTCTTTCTTCTTCGACTTGTGTGCTATGCGGTTCCTTTACCGAGACACATGCTCATCTATTTTTTTAGTGCAAGTTCTCTTCCCTAGTTTGCAGTTCCCTCTCGACGAAAACCCACACTACTTGGCCTTTGATTTCTTGGTTTCTCCTTTTCCAGTGGGCTTCCACCCAGCTTCATCGATGGAAGGATTTTCGACATATGCTATCACGGTTAGTTCTCTCTGCCACTGTTTACTTTTTTTGGTATGATAGGAATAACCACATCGTCAGTAGACGACACCGATCACCCCAGGACATTATCAAGGACATCATCGAGCTTATCCATTCTCGGTTTATAGATCTCGAGTCTCATTTTCAGATACCTAATCTTCAACGACATATCTAGAAACTTCCCACTTAGTTTTGCTTTTTTGTATTTGAGGGCCGCCTGTGGCTTATTTGTTTTTCTTTGTATATAGTTTTTGAGTGCCTCCTTTGGTCTCTTTTGTATTGAACCTTCCTTTTTTATTAATATATTTTTATTCTCTTCAAAAAAAGTTTAGGATTTAGGGTTTAAGGTTTAGGATTTTAGAGTTTAGGGTTTTAGGGATTAAGTTTTAGGGTTTTAGGGTTTAGGGAGGCAGGTTTTGGTGAAATTTTTTTCTCTCAACACAATTCGTTCCATATGGTCCGAAAAAGGAAATTAGCTACTCTGACCACCGCGAACTGCCACTAGACTGCAGTTTCTAGCCTGTCCACTACCATGTCCACCGCCACCGCTGCTGCCGTCACTACAATAACTGACGACATTGACACTCCGATTGTGACATAGAGCATACCACCAGAATCAGATTTTCCTGATCTACACAACCCCATAATGAGTTTTGACAAACTCCCTACCATCGGGCCGTAATCGGTAACCGAAATTTTGGCCATCGTCACACACAATACCGCAGAACCTACCTATGCCACCGCTGTTCACCATCGCATGCATAGCCAAAGCCTCCGCATGGATCGTTGACTGCTATTGCTGATGGAGGCATGTTTGGAGCTGTCGGAGGAACGCACAGCCTTGTAGATCTACGACGTTCTCCCTCTCCTATGCTGCCCGCCATCAAAGGGAAGGGGAAGATTTTGTAGGTCTTAGAGCATCCCAGCAAAACCACCAAGGAAGGAGAAGAAAATGAAAACGTCGAAGCCGATGTGGAAGTCACCAACCTCCGACGTCCATCATTGCGAACTACACCCAAGGGGAGATCTCCACTGTCACCTGTGCACCCACC
Source organism: Erythroxylum cassinoides (assembly GCA_027478405.1). NCBI lineage: Eukaryota > Viridiplantae > Streptophyta > Magnoliopsida > Malpighiales > Erythroxylaceae > Erythroxylum > Erythroxylum cassinoides. The sequence goes on from JANIPM010000008.1 coordinate 67,345,884, forward strand.
GAAGGAGAAGACCTATGCTTCCTCATTGGTGCATCCGAACCCACCTAATGGAGTGCCACCTTTATCGCAGGCTAGAGTCCTTACACCGCCGGCTGCCCCTCTCCTATAAGCACCACCGAAGATGCCACAAGTGAATAATGGCTCTTCATCCCTTGGAGGAGGTAATTCCAACATATTACGCAAAACTTATTGATGTGTTTCTGATGGGTTATAGGTTCATGCTTTTTTTTTCCTTTTCATTTTGTTTGTTTAAGTACGAAATATCATAAAATGGGCTAAGAAGATCTCTAACATTGAGGTCAATGGGCTATGTGGCTCTTGTAGAGGTATTGGTTACCATATTTGAAATCCATGTGGTCATGTATATAATTCGTTTATCCATATAATCAAAACCAAGGGGTCAATCGTACAGTGTAGTTGGAACTGAGAAGCCGACCGCAGCGTTAATAAAATATATGCAATTTTGAATTATGTACTATTTTATTCTGATTGATTAGCAAAATGTCTTTGGAAGTTGGTCTTCTCTTTTTAGAACTAACCCCATTTGTCACAATACTTTCTCCATCTCATTAAAAAAAACTACAACTTTGTAAAACACACCGACGCTTTAATTTCAGGATATCAATTAACATATCAATATTAATGCACATGACTAATCCAGATCACAACTTAGCGTGAAGATAAGATATGCAACTTACGAGCAGGTGGGTGCACTCAGACTCAGTGGCTTGTATAGCTTCGACCATCCACTATTGCTCTGTTGCTACTTCGTCGACTCCTTGTCCTTCACGCCATTGTAGTTTTTTTTGCTGAAGAATAAATAATTCAAAAATAAGTAAATGCATTTGGGATTTTCAATCAGATAATAAAGAGCACATGTGCATAGATGTAACATATACAAGTATTTTATAATACATACTACCTTCCTTCCTACTACCAATACCATTTATGTTGTATATATAAATTTGGTACATAACATACCCAACAATGCACAGTGCTTGGGGTTGAAGAACTGCATCGTTTGCATCCGTTTTATTGTTGGGCTCGAGTGATTTATTAACGGCAACCAGAACTACATCGTTTGCATCCGCAGAAGCACCACAACTGATCAAACTTCTAAGTATTTTCGGAGACAAGTAGCTGTTACTATTTGGAAACGGCAAGTCCGTTGATGATGATGATGATGCTGTCTACGACGACGATGAGAATGAAGAACTAATAATTCCAATATTCTTTTTCATTGCCCTACTCTTCTTTTTTTTTCTCACAGCATACAGAGAAGGTGATGATAGATTTTCGAAATCATCATCATCAGTTTGTATTTTGTCTGAATGATGGATTGGATCTTTTGCCTCATTGAATATTGTCGAATCGCCAGCTAACACCGATTTCTCTCACCCGAACACAGGTGAGTCGAGGTGAATTCTGGGAAATGTTATTGTTGTTGGGGAATGAGTTAAAATATTGACAAGAGATAGTGTTGGATATTGGTTCTACCTGATTCTGGTGAGACAGGACGTTGCCGTTTGGATCCATGAACTTGACTGTCTTTAACAAGAGTTCCTGTTAGGCCCCGAATTTTTTTTCTATGATGTCATTAAGCATGAATTTTGATAATTAGGTGTTTATGGCTTAGTTTGATTAAATTGGGTGTGTTAGTGGTTAATTAGAGTATAATTGAGATTAAATATGGTTTAAATAAGGCATTAGAGGATTAAATTATGTAAGGGCATTTTGGGAAGTTTACTTGAGTTGGAATGGATTTGGGCTTAGCTAAGAGGGGTATTATGGTCTTTTCCCATTTCTTTAGGTTTAAGAGAAAGAAATTAGAAAAAAAGAAAGAAGAGGAAAAAGAAAGAAAGGAAGAAGAGAAAGAAAAGAGGGGTGCCATCGTGGGAGAAGAGAAGAGGAAGAGAGAGTTGCGATTTTTGGAGATTTCGACAGTTTGAAGCTATTTCCGGGTAAGTTTATCTTCATCCCGTTGTAGTGTGGCTAGATTAAAACCTAAGGTGGTTTGAATGTGTTAGAATCGACAGTTTTAGGGATTTAAGGAAAAAATGGTGAGATTGCTTGGGTTGATGCATTTGTGTTTGATTTTGAGTTGTTAATGGGTTAGAAATGTAGCATAAGTCTTGATCTACAGTTTAGATGTGGTGCATTTGAGTTTGGGAACGAAATGAAGTCAGAAAATGCAGGAAAAAGGGGTTCGGAGTCGCAGCTCCGACCCGCACGTCGCGACGTACGCAAGAGCACGCCGCAGCGTGCGGAGAAAAATGGCACGCCGCTTGCACCAGGTGCACGTCGCGGTGTGCACGAAGACACGTGCACGCCGCGTGAGCCCCCTGTTTTCCGAAAGTGAAATTTTTAGTATTTTGGGCATATCTTTTGGTGTAGATGTCCAATTGAGGTGATTCTTGATCCGTTGTGACCTAGAAATAAAGGGCTACGAGTTGTATGAAGAAGGGAAGTTCGGAATTTGTTTCGAAGGGTTCGAGAATTTAGTTGGAAGACGGATGGAGACCTTTAATGCTTTATTTTGATTGTCAAGCTTTATGGAATATTTTCTATGGATTGTTAATTAAATGAGAACTTGGTTTATTATAGGGAACCAAGCCGATTTGACCCAATCGCAAGAGGAAGGACAGCAGTGAGTCTGATACTTAAGCGATACTAGGTGGGTAATATGTTTATGGTTATTGTGTGTATGGGCAAATTACCTGATGTATGCTTGCTTGCATTATGTGACATTACTTGTGTTGAATTCTATGAGAATATTGAACTTGCATTATGATTAAAATTATGCATGGCTTAATAGGCCTTATGGCAATGGACAAGAATAAGAATTTAGAACAATGTGAAAAATGCTCTGAGCATGAATCGAATGGATTATGTGATTTGTTTGGGTAAGAGAGTTACGGATGGAGTCACGTGCACGTTGACATAAAGCCTTCTCCCGGCTGCCCGCTTAAGGCCACGAGATCCTTGAGAAATCAGACTCGGATAGTTTACAGATTTACCTTTGGTTTATCCGGATCGTTTACGGAACTCTCGAGCCAATTGTTTGTGCATACATAATTGATTTATTGAACATGACACATGTTAATTGTTATATTGTGAAATCATATGACATGAATTATGATGCGAGGATTGTATAGTGATGGATTAATGATTTGATATATGCTTGCTATATGAATATACATATTGCTTGATTGTGTGGCTCGTTGCCAATGGCTATAAACGTATATGCCACTGAGCTTCGCAGCTCACCCCATTACTCTCCCCTCCTTAGGTGCAGATCGAGACGATTGTCGACCTTGCAAGGCATCGGAAACTTCAAGCTATTTAGGAGCCTTGTATAAGTTAGTACTTTGGTTAGCCCGCCAGCATTTCAACATGGAGCATACTTTTGTATTTTGGGATTCAATTTCATTCTGTATTATGTTATATTTCGAGAATACCTGTTGAATTTCTTCGAATGACAATGACATATGTTTTATGAATTTGAGATGATTAATGCATGTTTAGAATGCATGTGTAGAGAGTGTATGTATTGTTATATGTTTGAATGAATTAAAATATGGTTATGTATGGATGTTGGGATCGGGTCCGACGTTTTGGGCCGCCCGTCGTCGGCGCGACCCGAGGGGCCGCCTCGGGAATGGGGATCCGGGGCCCGGGCCCAACAGTTCCTGCAAAACAACACAATGCACACCGGGGGTTGATATCCGGCAGGCCCCTCCGACGCTCAAGTTAGTCTTTTTGTGAGGTTTTTGGTCGCTGTAAAACAGAGAAAATCAGGGTTCTAATCTCGTACCTGTATTATGGCAAAATAATACCTTATATATGGAATAGATGCTAGGCTTAGGTTTTTACGTAGCTCTTTACGTATACATTGGAAATTTTCACCTACGAATGAGTCGTGGATGTGTGGACCTAAGCCCGGGCCTAGCACAGCCGAACGGACCATAAGCCCCCTACTCCTCGAGTCTGACCTAGGAGAAGGGTCGAAGGAGTACATAAGGATCATATAGTGTGTCTCCAAGACAGCTCGTGCTAGGCCCGATCGATCGATCGAGGGTGATGACACGACGGACCGATCGAGTGGTGACAGAGTCGATCGATCGGCTATAGCGATATGGCAGGTCGATCGGGTGCAACGATGAGGTCGATCGGGCGAGCGTAGTGGTAGGGCTGATCAGTTGGACGTCACGCGCTAGGCGTGGCCACTACTAACGGTTCACGCCCTCTGACAGATTGTCACGTACGTTCTTTTGACTGCTATGCAGCTGTCAGATGCGTTCTTTTAACTGTCGCGCCGCTCTGGATTTCAAATAACCCTAATTCACCTCAACTCAGATTATGCCACGTGTCTGAGCTATGCTTGGATTTTCTCCATGTGTCGCGCGTTGGTTGGAAAAATCCGTTCTGTCAATCTTCTATAAGTACTCAGGATCGGCAGTCTACAGGTTTTCTTCACGCTTATTTTGTTCTCCGGCTTTCATTCTGCTTTCATTTGCACCTTCTTGCTTACAATCTCCAGAGTTTTCTTTCAACTGCCGTCCAAATTCTCAACCTCAATCACCAAATAGTTACGTCGTTTTTCCTCGTTTCTTCCTCTAAGTTTCCTCTTTGCGAACATGTCAACCAGTCCTAGAAGTAGGGCTAGCCCTAGGGACGAAACCGACGAGAGGGCGCCTGAAGTAGTGGCGGAAGTAGTGGCGGAGCCGGGGGTGAGAGGCGTTGAAGGAGTCACGGTGAGTGACCGGAAGGATGGCTTGTCATTGAGGGGCCACCGAGAGATGAATCAATGATGACCGTGGGGGAGTTGAATCAGTCAATAATTAGGAACAATATCCCTTTGTCAAGGGGACCTAGGTTGGCCTTAGAGAACGAGCGGATTCACAGCAATTTGGGAGGATATTTTGTTGTGTCTGACAACTTTTTTTCAGTGGGTGGCATGAAGCTTCCGTATGCCCCGATCATTGACGAGGTGTGCGTTGCCTACCAATTGATGCCGAGCCAAATTCCTCCGAATGGATGGAGGTTCATTAATGGTTTGGCCTTGCTGTGTCATCAGTTTGGCTGTCCGCCTCCGGTCGGCATCCTACGCCACTTTTTAAGAATGAACCAGAGTTCGAGCTCTGGGGTCGGGATCCCTCATCTGCAGTACAAAGATGCCCGATATCGCCCGGCTGGAATGGCTTCAAAAATCACCGCTTGGCGGACGAAGTACTTTTTTGTGAAGCCTCCGGGATCTTCCTTTGAGTCCTGGCCGTGGAGATATCCTTTAGCTGAGCGATGGAACGATGCGTCGAGCTTGTCTCTTTCTAGAGAGGAGTGGGATGTAATTGATCGCATAAAAAGGCTCGATCGCTATGACTTCGATCGTCTTATTCTAGGGTATCGTGGGGGGGCTCGGCCGATTCACTCCTAATTGACCCCCCGCCTCGAATTAATGGGCTAGGCGAAGAAATTGCCCCCTCTGGTTGACTCCTCGTGGTTGAACTATTTACTGTATTTGTAAGTGTTGGTTTCGATTTCTTAACCTGTTTTTATTACTGTGCAACTATAGCAAGGCTTGATGATTTCGCCGGGTCCTTCGCCCCTACCAAAGGTCAGCACAAAGCTGCCAAGCCCTCCTCGAAGACAAAAAGGCAGGATAAGAAAGGAGAGGCCAGCGCGAATGTCGCTCGGCCTACGACCTCCGAGTCATTTGCAGCGCTCGCCTTTGCTGCCGCACCCGAGCAGTCAACAGTGATGACCCGGTCAGCTGATGAAGGCCTAGTGGTCATAGAGGAGGATGAGGCGATTGAGCCACCCCTTAAGAGGAAAAAGATCGCTCAGGGAGAGAAAGAGAAGGGGAGAGAAAAGGGGGCCGAGCGTGTTGCCCAGTCGGATAAGGGCAAAGGGAAAGAGCGAGCCTCTAGTGGCAAACTGTGGGAGTTCGCGATCAGTCTTGACAGGACTGTGTCGCTTAAGGATGCTAATGTGGCTCTGCACATTGCCTAGAAAGTCGTTCCTCCTTCGGACAAGAGGTTTTTGGACACGTTGGACAATAAAGAGCTGATGGCTCGTCTCGTCCGTAGCTGCGTCAGGGATATGGCGTATGCCTCTGAGATGTATCAACGCCTTGATCAGCTCGATGGAGTGAGGCAAACAGTAGATCGGGAGGTTCATGACCTTCTCGAGCAAGTTAGTAGTCTAAGAGCTGAACTTGCAGAGGCGAAGGAGGGGCAGGACATCTTACGAGCTCAACTCTCTTCAGTTGAGGAGGAGAAGAAACTTTGGGAGGAGGAGAGGAGCATTTTGAAAGCTCAACTCGCTACGGGGGAGGAGGAAAAAAGCAGGGTGATTGTGGCGAAGGATGGGCTGGCCAAGGAGTGTAAGCACTTGGCCAAGGAATGTAAAGACTTGAAGAGGAAGATGGAGACGGAGTAGGAGCTTCGATCAAAATTCCTCTAGGACTGTCATGAAGCTGTGAGGGACAAACTGAGGGTCGTGGATAGAATGAAGGAGTTGCGAGGCTCCGTCAAAAAGCAAAGGGTTGAGGCGATCAAGCGATGGAAAAGGTGGTTCCTACATGGGGAGTGCTTAGAATTCGCTTGCGACTTGACCCTTTCGGTCTTGAAGAATTACCATGACATCTGCGTCCCTGACGGGTCGGTCGGTCCCCCATTCGAGGATTATGCTGAGCCGATACTTCCTGTCGCTCTCGGCCTTTCTTTGGAGGAAGTGAGGGAGATAGCCGAGGGAGAACGAACGTTGGTTCCGGATGAGGAGTTGGACCTTAGCTCGGGTAAAGAGGACGACCGATCTCACGGGCGTGTCTCTCCGGTTCCTCCTGCAGACTCTAGTCCTCCCTTGGCTATTTTTTCGACCTCCCCTTCTACTGATCCTGCTGCCGGCCCTTCCTCTCCTCCGGCCGAACCTGCTACTGGTCCTTCCTCTCCTCCCGGAGGATCAAAATGATTGTTTCCCCTTGTAAGGCTCATCTGGTCGAGCTTGTAACTAGAGCTTTAATTCAAAGAAATAGAAGCTCTTGTTTTTCATTACCTCTTTTTTTCGTTATGTTAAAGACTAGACGATCCTCTCGAATAGCGGGTCGTGAACGAGTACACTCGATGTGCGTCGATCAGGTGAATTTGGCTGAGTGATGATGAGGCCGAACGATCCGAGATTTCGTCTTGAGATCTTGGCCGAGCGAGGTCAAGGCCGAGCAATCCGAGATTCATCTTCTCGGCATCGCCTGGTTTCAAAGATCTTGTCTTGACAACCTGGCCGAGCGATGGTCGAGGCCGAGCGATCCGAGATTCATCTTCTCGGCATCGTTTGGTTCCAAGGATCTTGTCTTGGCAACCTAGCCGAGTGGTGGTCGAGGCCGAGCGATCCGAGATTCATCTTCTCAGCATCGCCTGGTTCCAAAGATCTTGTTTTGGCAACCTGGCCGAGCGATGGTCGAGGCCGAGCGATACGAGATTCATCTTCTTGGCATCGCCTAGTTCCAAGGATCTTGTCTTGGCAACCTAGCCGAGCGATGGTCGAGGCCGAGCGATCTGAGATTCATCTTCTCGACATTGCCTGGTTCCAAGGATCTGGTATTGGCAACCTGACCGAGCGATAGTCGAGGCCGAGCGATGTGGACAGCGATCAGTTAGTGGAATTTTGTCTTCTCGCCAAATTTGGTGAGATTTTTCTTGCCAAGCAATTTGAAACTCCTTTATTGATGATGACAAGGGCGCGGGTCATTAAAAAACCTGACTGGCAGGGCCAGAAAAAAGGTACCCACAAGTTGCGTGTACAATAATCAGATAATAAACAAAGAAATAAGAACTAAAATAAAGCTTATCTATTGGTAGAATGCCTTCATGTTTTGAGAGTTTCAGGGCCTCGATAGGGTCCTTCCCACGCCTGTCCGAGCTTTCCAGGATGTTTCCAAGTCGCCTCGGCCTTTCTTAGAACATAGCTGCCAATCCTTACGTCGCTGGGCCTTACTCTTTTGTTATAAAACCTTGTTGCTTTTTTGTCTGATGGCTTCCGAAAGAGCGGCTGCCCTATCCCTGTCTTCGCTGAGAAGCACAAATTCTACCCAGCGGGCTTCATCATTCCGCTCTTCTTCATAGCTCGACACTCTTTGGTTGTGCAACACCACTTCTACTAGAACTAGGGCTTCCGCCCCGAAGGTCATCCTGAATGGTGTTTCCCCTGTGGCTCTATTTGGGGTAGTTCTGTATGCCCACAATACTTCATCTAGTTCATCTACCCAAGTCTTACACCCATCTAAGCGCTTCTTAAGTGTAGCACCCCCTTATACCGGGACGCCCGTAGGTCATTCCGATACACACCCTATGATAAAGGTGCGCTACGAACGATCACTAACACTTCACATGATCAATAATCATAAAGCATCAATATGAAAATCACTAATTTTTTGAAACCATAAATTTTTCTCACATATCATTAAAAGTAGTAATTTACATAACTGTCAGTTTTTCGTTGTCTGTACATTACTCCAAAAAGGAAATCAAATACAAAAACCCTAACTAGGTCATCCCTCAAAAAATGCCAGTTGACCGACCTGTGAGCCATGACTTCTCTTGCCAACTCGATCTACACGGTAGGAAAAGTCTCTCTGGAGCTACGAGTCTACTCTCTCGGTCCTGAAAAATAATTTGCAATTTTGGGTGAGTTTGCGA
>JANIPM010000008.1:67445782-67456770 GCA_027478405.1 Erythroxylum cassinoides
ACACCTAACTCATTAATTCCTTTTTAATTCATGCTACCTAACTTAATTAATGCTACTATACTTAATAAATGTCAACTAAATTTTATCTAACATTAACTTACTCAATTATTCTAATCATGCTTAAATAAAAAAATTTTTGGGCCTAACATCTCCAATTGTGCTCGAAATTGCAAAATCATAAAAGAAATCAAAATTTATAACTTCAAAAGGTAGAGATTATACCAAGAATAAGCATGCATTACAAGAAAAAAGGTAAAAGATATTCGATAGTCAAGAAATCACATAATCATACTAAACTATTATTTGCAACATGCTTAAAATAAGGTGATCATAACAAATACAACCAAATCCTAAACCTTAGACTTATATACTAAATATTAAATCCTAAAACCTAAAATCTAAAATCTAAACTCTAAACTCTAATCTTAAATACTATCCTATATCTTATTTCATATATCCTATATCCTATATCGTAAGACCTAAATTATAAATCCTAAACCTTAAAACTCTAACCCTTTAGCCCTTAATTTAAAAATAAACCCCAATAATAAGTACATGCTTTAAGGAATGCAATTATTGTATTCGGTAAAATAATATAATTACACTTACCAAAAGCCTTGGGGTTGTTGAATTACATTTTCAAAGATGGCCATTGCTAAGAATTAGTAGAAACCAATTCCTCTTTCAAAGACAAGACGACCAAGTCTAAGGTGTACCTGAAACATCTTCAGCAATCATAGTTACTTATGGAAGATGTTATCTATCAAAACGATAAAGAAAAGAGCCATTAACATAGTATATACTAACCTGGTTAAGTGTTATCCCTCGACCAATGATAGGTTAAGAATATCAGGCAAGATCCTTACATCTTTTTGATAGATTTTTGGTAATCATGCTTGCAACACGTACAGTTATGCATACAACATCTCCAGTTGTGCATGAAATTGCAAAATCAAAAAAGAAATCAAAATTTATAACTTCAAAAAGTAGAGATTATACCAAGTTTAAGCATGCATTACAAAACAAAAGGTAAAAGATATTAAAGTTTTGTGTGCAATAAAATACTATAATTACACTTACCAAAAGTTTTGGAGTTGATGGATTATATTTTTCAAGGATGGCCATCGCTAGGCACTGGTAGAAACCAATTCTTCTTTCAAAGACAAGACGACCAACTCCAAGGAGCACCTGAAACATCTTCAGCGATCATAGTTTCTTATGTATGATGTTAGGTATCAAAACGATAAAGAAAAGAGCCACTAACCTAATATAAACTAACCTGGTTAAGTGTTACCTCTAGATCAATGATAGGTTAAGAATATCAGGCAGAATCCTCACATTTTTTAGATAGATTTTTGGTAATCATGCTTGCAACACCTACAGTTATGCTTACAGCATCTCCAGTAGTGCTCAAATTTGCAAAATCAAAACAGAAATCAAAATTTATAAACTTCAAAAAGTAGAGATTATACCAAGTATAAGCATGCATTACGAGAAACAAGGCAAAAGATATTAATTAGTCAAGACAGCACATAATCATACTAAAATATTATTTGCAATGCTTTTAACAAGGTGAACATAACAAATACAACCAAATCCTAAACCTTAAACTTAAATACTAAATATCAAATTCTAAAACCTAAAACCTAAAATCGAAACTCTAAACTCTAAACTCTAAACTCTAAACTCTAAACCTTAAACTTTGAACCATAGTCCCAAATCCTAAATCCTAATACTTATGGCCTATAACCTAAACCTTAAACTTCATTTCTAAAAACTAAATCCTAAATCCTAATACCTAAGACCTATAACCTACAACCTACATGCTAAACCTAAACCTTAAACTTTAATATTGAATACTTTCCTATATCTTATGTCTTATATCCTATATCCTAAGACCTAAATTATAAATCCTAAACCTTAAAACTCTAACCCTTTTAACCCTAAACATAAAAATAAACCCCAATAATAAGTACATGCTTTAAGGAATGCAATTATCTAAGAATCAATATTTCTTTACCAAGCAAGACAAAAAATGGTTACCTTTATACCTTCTCAATCAAAACCACCAAATTCTGCCATTGTCATAATCAAAGAAGTCATCTTCTGCTACAAATTGTAGGTATAAATGATTATAATATTGAGGCAAAAGTTCTATCTGCAGTAAAATACTATAATTACACTTACCAAAAGCCTTGGGGTTGTTGAATTACATTTTTCAAAGATGGCTATTTCTAGGCATTGGTAGAAACTAATTCCTCTTTCAAAGACAAGACGATCAAGTCTAAGGTGTACCTAAAATATCTTCAACGATCATAATTGCTTATGGAAGATGTTATGTATCAAAACGATAAAGAAAAGAGCCATTAACTTAATACAAACTAACTTGGTTAAGTGTTATGCCTTAATCAATGATATGTTAAGAATATCAAGTAGGATCCTCACATCTTTTAGATAGATTCTTGGTAATCGCGCTTGCAATACCTACAGTTATGCTAACAACATCTCTAATTGTGCTCAAAATTGCAAAATCATAAAAGCAATCAAAATTTATGAGTTCAAAAAGTAGAGATTATACCAAGTGTAAGCCTGCATTACAAAAGAAAAAGGTAAAAGATATTAGTTAGTCAAAAAAACACATAATCATACTAAACTATTGGTTACAACATGCTTTTAAAAAGGGTGATCATAACAAATACAACCAAATCCTAAACATTAAACTTAAATACTAAATATTAAATCATAAAAATCTAAACTCTAAACTCTAAACTCTAAACCCTAAACTTTAAATCTTGAACCATGGCCCCAAATCCTAAATCTTAATACTTAAGACCTATAACCTAAACTTTAAGCTTTAATCCTAAACAGTAAATCCTACATCCTAAATCCTAATACCTAAGACCAATAACTTATAGCTTGCATGCTAAACCTAAACCTTAAATTTTAATATTAAAAACTATATCCTATATCCTAAGACCTAACTATAAAACCTAAACCTTAAAAATCTAACCCTTTAACCCTAAACTTAAAAATAAATTCAAACAATAAGTACATGCTTTAAGGAATGTAATTATCTAAGAATCATTATTTCTTTACCAAGCAAGACAAAAAATGGTTACCTTTATACCTTCTCAATTATAACCACCACATCTAGCCATTGTCATCATTAACGGAGTCATCTTCTGCTACAAATTATAGGTGTAAATAATTATAATATTGAAGCAAAAGTTCTGTGTGCAATAAAATACTATAATTACACTTACCAAAAGCCTTGGAGTTGTTAGATTACATTTTTCAAGGTTGGCCACTGCTAGGCGTTGGTAGAAACCAATTCCTTTTTCAAAAACAAGACAACTAAGTTGAAGGCGTACGTGAAACATATTTGGCGATCATAGTTGCTTATGTATGATGTTATGCATCAAAACAATAAAAAAAAAGACTCATAAGCTAACCTAGTTAAGTGTCATCTCTCGATCAATGATAGGTTAAGAATATCAAGTAGAATCCTTACATCTTTTGGACTGGTTTTTGGTGATCGTGCTTGCAACACCTATAATTATGCTTACAGCAAATCCAGTTGTGCTCGAAATTGCAAAATCATAAAAGAAATCAAAATTTATAACTTCAAAAAGTAGAGATTAAACCAAGTATAAGCATGCATTAGAAGAAAAAAGGAAAAATATTCCAAGCATAGAACAAACATGTCAATTACCATCTTGCTCTGTAATGCCACTGACAACATCTTTTATGATGATTCAACCATAATAAGAGGAAAAAATAGTAGCACATAAATAAAAACAGTTACCTTCATCCCGCCAATGTCCAAGGTAACAACTTCTAGAGCATAGGTTATTCCATAACACTGTATTCATTTGTTTTAGCCATTGTCGATGCTTGCCCGCTCCTTCCCTTTTAACCACTCTTCATTTGGAAATCTTCTTACATGAAGCTAACTGTAACTTTGACTGTTCTTTTCTTTAATGAAATTCCTCAACCTTTGTTTTGTTTTTCTACTTATAAGAATCACTAAAACTTTACTTAAAAAATAAAAATACATAGAATAAAATCAATATTCCAGGCTTCCAAAATGTTACATAGCAAGAATCATTAAGTAATGATTTATCATATGAGAAAAATATGCCACAACTTGCACATTCATCAACAATGAAGCCAACAGAAATTGAAATTGGGCTTGAACTTGAAAATTTGGGTAGAGATTACCTTTAAAGAATTCTTAAGTCCTCCAAATTTTTCAAAAAGCTTTTGCGATCCACATATCTCTTATCACTCTAGTAACACAAAAATAGAAACAGTTGCCTTCATCCACCACTGTCAAAAGTAACATTAGGCAGTCTATACTGTCAAGAAGTATCAAAGTAAAACAAATTAAAGAAAAGAACAAGCCTTGATAGAGAGGTCAAAAGTCATCATCATAACAATCAAATATTACAGTTCCAAGCTTTAGAGTGTAGTAATCAACAATACCATAGTTCAAGCCTGGAAAGACACCATATATGGTAACATGGGAAAGATTCAAGCTTTTAAAATTGAATTCAATATATGGTAGTTTTCAAACATTTTCAATATACGTATATCACATCATACAAACCCAACAAATATCATAATACCAACATAAGCTACATTAAAAGGATATCACATTACCTTCATGAAAGTCGCTGTCATCAATAAGAGGGCCAAAATTTGAATAGCTTTGCAACTACATTCTAGATCCCACTGCCATTCCTATATTAGCTATGTTAAGTAAATGTGAGGATGTTCTTGTCATCAAAGGAGATACTTTACTGACCCACAAGCATAAAGGCTCATGCAAGGAATCTCAATGTTTCTGTCCTGCAAAAAATTCTTCAAGTTTTCATAAATAAATCGAGAAAATACTGCAGCTAAGTGATAAATATACACCATAAAATAAGACTTAGAAAAAATATACATGTAATATAAGGTCGAGCTGCAAAAAAGAGGATTGCATTCCCTTAAAGGTCCAACGAAAGCAAAAGAATGTTTTCACTTCAAGAGACACATAACCACCTAACATAAGATAGAGTGGGAAAAAAGAGAAAAATAGAAAAAATTGGCTCAACAATAGAGTGGAGGACTGTGTCATTGATCAGAGCAGCTCTAACCTATAGAACCTCAACTCTGGTTCATCATGAATAGTTGTAGATAATGGGACATCGAAAGAGACTATTTTCTGAAGCACCTTTTGAGAACCTGGCCTCCACCTACTTTCAACTGTATAAAGCACTCATCATTTTGCGGTCACGAGAGAGTTCCAAAACATAAATCTGCAATGCATAAAAACTTAACACCCTTCACTTACTTGATCATCAAAAAAAACATGTGTTATATGATAAAGTTACCAATTGATAATTGTAACAAAATTGATAAACATAACAATAATAAATTCCCTTCTCTACAATTTGAGTTGTACGCTATCCCCAATGTACATGACATTAAAGAAGAACAAAAATTCTAAAATAAGTGGAAAGAAGAAAAGTAAGCAAACAATTAAGGTAGAACTAAATAAATGCAAGAGTTTTTGCATATAAAAAGTTTAAAGAGAACGAACAAGCATATATATCCAAGAAGTTAAGTGCATTCCTGCCCAGAAAAAATATAATTGCTTTATAAGACGTATACATTAATTACCATTTGCTATTAGGAACACAAATGTGTAATTATAACCATAGCATATGCATACAATTGAAAGAAAAAAGAACGATTCAAACTATGCCTTCTTAAGTTAAAAATGCAATTTTAAACTTTATTCTATTCAAGAATTAACATTCCCATTTTATATAGAGAGTGGCCTATCACTGACGAGCAATAAAGTGAACATAAATGATTTGCTCCAAATAATTAACAAAGATAATGAAATGAACAAACTAAATATTCAAGAGAGGACAATGAGATAAATGAAACGAACCTTCCTCAACATGCCAAATTAAGCAGAAAATAACCAAATAGCCTGAAATTCCAGCAACCTAAACGAATGTTTCAATCCTCAACTTCTATTAACCAGATTTTATACCACTTAACAAGTAATCACTACTAGCATATATTCCCTCAAGGTTAGAAGTAGATGAGTTAGAACCTAGTTACTAAGAATTCAATGTACTGTTTCTTTTGTTCTTCCGTTGTTAACACCAACAGACTTCCTACTACCCGATAGCGAGTATACAGAATGGCAAAATATTCCAAGTATAATGCAAACATGTCGACTACCACTTGTTCTGTAATGCCACCAACAACATTTTATGATGGTTCAATCATAATGAAGGAAAAAACAGTAGCACAAAAACCATAACAGTTACCTTCATCCCGCCAATGTCAAAAGTAACAGCTTCTGGAGCATAAGTTCCATTTTCATTGAATTCAACCACCTCAAATTTGCTGGCAACAAATTAAGACATATTCAGCTCCAAAACCAACACTTAGCACTCTTAATCAGCATATTCCAATATTCACATAACGCAACTAGTTTACTCACACATAAGGATTTGAGAAGAAAATCTTTACAGTGAAGTAGGGAAATTAATGGTCTGTCTGAAAGAAACAATACAATGTAACGGGAGTATTCAAACCACATTACATTAATTTTTTAACTTGAAATTACGATACTTTCTCTAAAAGTGATTATTAGATTTTAGTTCCCTCTATTGTTTGTTTCTTCACTAAAATTTCAACAATTTCTAGCCTGAAATTCCAGCATCCCAAACTAATGTTTCAAACCTAAAATTACAACCGATTTAATACGACTTAATATTAGAATTAGATGAGTTAGGACTTAGTTAATAAGAAGAATTCACTGTATTCTGTTGTTAACACCAGCAGACTTCCTACTACGCGATAGCAAGTATACAAAATGGAAAAATATTCCAAGCACAAAACAGACATGTCGATTACCACCTTGCTCTGTAATGTCACCGACAACATCTTTTATGATGGTTCAGCCATAATAAGAGGAAAAAACAGTAGCACAGAAATAAAAACAGTTACCTTCATCCCGCCAGTGTCCAAGGTAACAGCTTCTAGAGCATAGGTTATCTCATAACACTGTATTCACTTGTTTTAGCCATTGCCGGTGCTTGCCCCCTCCCTCTTCCCGCTCAGAATATTTTCCCTCCATCCCTCTTCCCGCTCGTTCCCTTTTAACCGCTCTCCCTTCGGAAATCTTCTTACATGAAGCTAACGGTATCTTTGACTTTTCTTTTCTTTAATGAAACTCCTCAGCCTTTGCTTTGTTTTTCTACATATAAGAAACACTAAAACTATATTTAAAAAATAAAAATACACTAAAGCTTTAATCTATTATTTTCAATGTGCAATCAATTTATAATTATTAAATAAAATTTTAATTTATATTTGCTCTTGATTTTTTAATTTCAAAATAATGTATTCTTTCTTATAAAATGTTACCTATTTTAAATAATATATCTTAAATAAAATATATCTTTTAATAATTTTTATTAAATTTTAGGTCAAATTTTCGTTATTTTTATTAAAGTTTTAAAATAACTTATTTAATTTGTTTATTATGAGTCAAATTATATATATAGGGTTAATAAAAATTCAAATTTTATTTAATTTTATAATTATAACCCGAACTTAAAAAATAGTAATTAAATATTTAAACTTTCGATTATTTTCAATTCTAGTCCGACATTAGTATCTTCATTAATTTGCTGATGTGATTTATTGCATAAGATAAATAACCTTAATATTTATATACATCATACTTAATTAAACTAAATAATTAAGTTTCATTAAATTATTTAGCTAAATTATGTCATTTTGGGATTGAAAAACTTGAATGAAACTTGTTGGCCTAGTGATTTATCAAGGTTTTTCAATTCTAAAACGACATAGATTAGTTTAACAATTTAATAAAACTTAATTATTTAGTTTAATTAAGTCTAGCTTATATAAGCGTTAAAGGAATTGTCTTTTATGGCAAGTCATGTCTACAATGTTAATGAAGATAATCGGGTTTAAATTAAAAAAAATTAAGTATTTAATTATTCTTTTTTGTTTGAGCAATAATTACAAAATTAAGTAAATTTTGAATTTTTAAATAATTAGCCCTATGTGTGCGATTCTTTATTTTGTGTGGTCAAAAACTATTTCTTATTTCTTATTTATTTATTTATAATGACAATATAACTAGTTATCTCTTATTTTTAAATATACTAAATAAATTATAAGTCATTATAAAATTTATGAAATTTTATAATTCAGTTAATTATTTATTCAATTAAAATATTTAATATATAAATATTTTAGATTTAAATATCAAATTTGAATTAACTGATAATAATATCAATCACATTTGAAAATCTTTTAGATGAGTCATAATTGTAATCATCAACTTTATTTATAAGGTTAGTAACAGATCAAATTAGATATATTTTATTTTTAAATTTTAAAATAATATAATTTAAAAATTTTGAACTTCAGAATAATCCAACATGACTTATATATTTGAAAATTTTAAAAAATCAAATCCGACCTAAATTATATACTTCAAAGTTCAAACAGAAGCCTAGTTATAAAGATACTTAAAAGCCTCCTATCACAAGAGTTAATTCTTAAAAGCGGTAATCATTTTTCATGAATTTTGTTTCACATTAATGCTGTTATTAGTTTCCATTTAATCAAATTTAAAGATTATTTTAGATTAAATTTATTAACTTAATTTGAATTGGATTAAATTAAATTAATGTATTATTATTACTGGAAATTTTTTATAATACACAAAAATACGTTTATTGCCAAGTGAGTGAAGGCTACTATCTGTTCTGAATCATTGTTTAGTTTTAATATGAAGAATTCTTATATTGTATAAAAAATTTAAAAATTATGGCAGAAATAATGTGATATAGGTAAATAATAAGAACAATTGATAGTTTTTAAAACACAAAAAAGAATTTCCATCTACCAACGAAGAATCTTAATATTTAGAAAGCATAGAAGAATTAGGAGCATACCTTCTTCCCGCTAACATTCCGGCCATGTTTTCATCGCAAACAATGAAGTCCAGAGCAGCCATGCGAGAGGAAAATGTTGAAAATGGTGCCAACTCCTCCTTGCTAGCCAAAGTCCTGTTTCCTTAGTAAATCTAATAATTGTATCACGAATTTATTATTAATTGTTGTTTAATAGGAAAGAAAAAGATAGTAAAAGGTAAGTAGGGCTGATTCAGATCAACTACCAAAAAGACTACAGAGTACAACCTAAAACCATTGAAACGAAAATCCATAGTCTAAATTCTATTGTATGCAGTTCAGAACTCAAACACGATTGAGACAATAAAAAACTGCAGCCGTAGTATAGCTTTGATTGCCGTGTACTCCATAAATCATGCTCTAAGCTCCGTCCACTTGGCTTGAAAATAAGAAAATTCAAACAAACAAAATAAGAAGAAAAACGGTAAATGTGAATCACCAGTCAGTTCACGAAGTAGATCAATAATGTTAAGCAAGATAAACAAAACAAAAAGGCAAGTTCGTGGATAGTAAAATCGTATTATAAGTTGCGCTATGCAATAAATACCAGAAAGTGAAGCTCAGACTCTAAATCATCAATAAGTTTATAAAGATTAAAATCTTAAGCAAGCTAAACAAAAAGGGAACGGTATGTAGATAGTAAAATCGTATTATAGGTTGCGTATGTATGAATATCCGAAAGTGAAGCGCCGACTCTGTGAAGGATACATCAATTGTTACCTAACATAAATGATGCCTTAAAACCCACTAATCAGACCCAGACAATCACAGAAATCCCCCTCCCTATTGCGGAACAACTTTCCTTTCTCCCTCATTGATCGTGAATTCGGAATTCCTTCCTCCTCCCTTCCTATTCTAACGTGAACCAGCTTCTCGCTCATTCTTTTCCTTGTTCCAGACGAAGAGTTTGCACCCGTTAAATTTCAAGGCTATCAAAAAAATTGGTTATATCAATATTTAATATAATTAAAAACTTATACACTAACAAATTTAAAGCAGACACCAATTTATGGTGCATATCCATATATTTTTCATATATTGTTATGGTGTAACTAATATAATTAGAACATTTGTTGAACAAGTTGTGAGAATTTAAATAATAAAAGCATACAATTTCAAAAAATATTTAATAATAATAGTAATATGCCTTTTGAAATTCACTTTTAGCTTGAAGGATAAGAATGAAGAGATAAAAAGTTGTCAAGTTTGCACCAACAAACAACAGTTTTAAGTACCGGACAGTTGTCAACTAAGCCCTCTCGTAATTTTTCAAGGATGGCCATTGCTAAGCGCTAGTAGAAACCAATTCCTCTCTTAGAGACAAGACGACCAAGTCCAAGGCATACCTTAAACATCTTTAACGATCATAGTTAAACACTGCATCATAACAAGTAATCAAATTTAAAAATTTACTCCGCAGAAAATACATAGAACAAAATCAATATTCCAGGCTTCCAAAATGTTACATAGCAGGAATCATTCAGTAATGATTTATCATATGAGAATAATATGCCACAACTTACTTGCACATTCATCGACAATGAAACCAATAGAAATTGAAATTGGGCTTGAGCTGGAAAAATTGGGTAGAGATTACCTTTAGATAATTCTTAAAGTCCTCTAAATTTTTCAAAAAGCTTTTGCGATCCACATATCTCTTGTCACTCTATGCTTGAAGTGATCTTTAAATTGTGCCAACCCAAAATCAATTCTTAAATAGGAATCTTTTTTATGTCTTCCCCCAATGCTTGTCATCTTTGAGTCATCATTAGTCAAACCTACAAAGGTTCTCAATCCATGCTTCAACTACGTTACATTTTTACCTTAAGGCTAGAAGTAGGTGATTTAGAACATAGTAAGAATTCACAGTATTGTTTCTGATGTTCTCCCATTGTTAACACCAACAGACTTCCTACTACACAATAGCAAGTATAAAGAATGGCAAAATATTCCAAGCATAAAACA
>JANIPM010000009.1:17511-29386 GCA_027478405.1 Erythroxylum cassinoides
ATTCAGGCATTAAGGAGGAGTCGTTTCAATCTCCAATAGCGAGATTGACCATCAATACAAGAGGCACAAGGAACTTGTTACGCTTCAAAACGACTCCTTTGCACCTGAGAACACTAATACCCACATGCACAATAAAATCGAAGAAGATGAGGAATCTTACGACTTCTAGTTTGTCGACGATGCTAGCGACTGTGGAGGTCGCTTTGGAGAGGATGGCGGATAAAAATAGATTTCCATACAAAACATCACCGAAAATCACTAAGCAAAGCAAAATCAATCTCCCAAACCTCATTCGAGATATCTCTCTTGCAAGTAAATGTACAATAATAGAAGTTGGAAAGGAAAAATACAAAAAGGAAAGAGAAGTTCAAACCTTCAACGACGATTGCGTGAGCCTCGCAAACAATCCGTCCACGACCAGGCCGCGACTGAATCGGAGTGGGTGAGCCTCGCAAACCTTCAACCTTCTCGTTCTCTTAACCCAAACAAAGAAAGCAAATGTACACTAAACCAAAAAACTTGAGCCAAAAACCCTAGATCTGGATTCAAGACGAAGCAACGCAGGTATCCTATCAAAGCCAAGACCTTTCGTAAACCAATCCTCTAGAAATTGATTGCCGGAAAACCTTGATCGGACTCGGGAAATGCCAACCCTTACTCTTCGTTGATTTGACGTTGGCAACGCCTGAATCCGTTTATAGAGTTAATTGATGGTTATGGTAAGGCGGGAATTGTTCAAGAGGCTGTTAAGATATTTGATAAAGTGGAATACTTTGAATATCTAAAAGAATTATCAAAGACATCAACATGATAGCAAGAAAAAAAAAAAGATGGATGGTTAAGTCAGTGATCTCTGATGCCATTAAAACTTGCTCTTTTAGAAGTTCCGTAAAATTTTTCACATCCCATTGTTTCACAGCAGGAATTTATACAAGAATATACCAATATTTCTTTGGTCTCTTTTTTATTAATTCCACAAAATTCCTCTAAGTTTTCCCTCCAAAATCGAACCCTACAATGTACGCGTCAAATTAAAAAATTGTCGTTTCCTTTTTTTAACATTCACCCAATTTTTCAAAATTAACACATCCTAGCTAACCCTAATTGACCAAAATAAAATATGCTAAAAACTCATTATTATCAATTGAGACTAATTAAACCATATCATGAATAATTCTGTACCTAAAATTTTACTAGGACTAATTATGATTTAAATGAATAAAATTTATTACGATAAAAATAAAATCGAATCTAATACGGTGAAATACGTCCATCGTATTTAATATTATTCCCAAACAAATGCACCACATCACCGCCAAGTCTACTTCGGGACGTAAACTGTAATTTCAATGTGTAGAGAACCTTTACAATTTATTATACAATCATAATATACAAAACAGGAAAATCTAGATAAGTTTGCCACAATAAATATATTTTCAGTCTCTCCCTGGCTGTGGTAAATCATCAAATTATCAATAGAACAGCGTCTTTTCCCATCTCGATAGAGAAAGAAATGGGTCGAAGACAATTCATAGTCAGCGACGTATATACGCAACTTACGAACACCGGATGGAGTTGCTCCGTGCCAGCATCCAAAACCAAAAATGAAAAATGCGAAGGCGTAATCACCACCACATTTCTTCCGGTTAAACCTACGTATCCATACTGTTATCCTCGGACCTTGGCAATTCTCAATGAACATATCAATATTCAATACTAAAAAATAGGCGGTGTGACCTCAAATTTTCACTTTGTTAAGCTGATCAACAAGCAATAGAGCTGTTATCCTCATTGCTTTCAGTTCGTACTAATGAATCTCACAAAGTTATGATGTCAAATTTTCGAAATCAGAAAAGTGCACCCTACAAAGAAGCGTTCATGGAACCACTTTCTGGTTTTCCAGCTATATTTCCTGGAATCATCCCTACATTCATGGCTACACATCAGTTGCCACATAACCATTCACTCTCTTCCATTAAGCCACTGAATGAAGGGTAGGAAATAACTAAAGTGGGCCCTTAAAAGAACAAACACATTTTACTGAAGATTCAAGTAGCAACATAACGTTAATTCAAAGGTAGAAATTTCTGGAGACTATAAAAAGTCACCACGAAGGACTGCCATTACTCCATTCTCATCGTCAACCAAAAACCAAAAACCAGTGATAAAGATTACTGAGTTTAAAAAGTCTTCAGCAAACAAGTAAAAGTTGAGTCAAGTAAACATGCTCTTAACTTGCTACGGATCATGTTGTTGATTTAAGTGAAAGATATCGAAGTAAATGTATCTCCTTTATGTTTGATCTCAATATAGCAATGCATTATAATCATAAGTAAAAGAGTCTGCTGTTGACAAATTTAAATATGTAAAACAAAAGGTTTCATTATACTGTTCATATTCTACATATCACACAACAGGGTAACGTGTATCGTACCAGTGATTAGCCACCAATATGTATCATAGGTCTATTTCCCGTTTTTGCTATCTCAAACATTCCACCATGTGAAGCTTTCTTCCTTTTGACCTGAAGTTATAAAGAGATTATTAAGCCATGTAGCAAACATGCAAAAGTTGCAAGGCTCAAAAATATGGGAGCCAAAGGCAGTGAGTGATCTTCCACCAATGAAAACATGAATGTAGATTAACAGAATCGCCAAATGACACCACACCCACAGCCCTGAGACAGAAAGTATACATGTGTTGCATTCCTCTAGGCAAATTGTTTACAATGACTGTCTAAACACATCTGATTGCTTGAGAAACATGCAAGTAGCCTTCTAATCAAAATGAAAGACAAAAATCTGAGCGTTGATAATTTTTTCTTTGACAGGATAACCTAAACATGCCCCAGATGAAGAGCATGGAACAAAGAAACTATCCATTATGCAGATATCATTATAAAGACAGTCACAAAGAAGTCTTTAAAAACAAAGGGTTTGAGAACGATCAAGAATGGATAAAATAAGTTTGAGCAAATTTAAAATAGCATACCGCAGCCCCAATTATTTCTCTAAGCTCATTGTCATCAGCGCCATGACGAAGTGGATCTCTTAAGCTAACCTGCAAAAGGAAAACGTAAGTAAAAATCACAAACCAAAAAAAAGGAAAAAATATATAAATTGGAAAAAGTTAAAGCACTCCACTGATTCGAGACATAATATTATGTAGATATCCTGTTTTACCACAAGGCATAATGGTTTGTTGAAATTTGGAGAATTATGACTTCAAACTATAAAACCTGGTGAAAAATGATATACCAACCCAAAAGAATGAACAGTTTGGAAAATCTTAGACAACAGGCTATAAAGAATTTTTGTTTCCTCAAACAAGATCCTAGTATTCTTCAACAATAAAACATATCCAACAATATGACTTTACAATCACTCAAAGATGCAAAACGGAAAAGCATGGAACTATCAGTTATAAATCAACAACCTTCCTCCCTATATGGAATTATTATATTTCATCATGAGTAAAGAATAAGAGGATTTACTCTTCGATTACCAATTCTATAAAAGACTCTTGAAATGTTAAATAGCAAATAGTCAGGATAAAGATAATGCAAGTTCATAAGATATGGAAACACAGACGAAGGCAACTGAAGCAATAATAATTGACATTCGGTAGTAAGTTTAGCATCTAACATTGATTTTCACCCTATTTATACAAGTAGTCACAATATAATAGACATGCAGAGGTTTTACCTCTGAAGGACCAAAGAGGCAGACTTTAAAGTTTCCATCAGCTAAAAGTCGCAATCTATTGCAACCCGCACAAAAATGCTGAGTCATTGACGTGATAAAAGAAACAGTCCCAACATGCCCATCTATCATGAAGTTCTTCGCTGTATCTGTTGGATGATCCTGCATCCTCTTAAGCTCTTTAAATTGTTTTGTCTGGTTAAATCAATAACAAAAGTTAGGGGAAAGCATTTAGGAATTTCTATAAAAGATCAACAGACAGACTTCTAACTTACCACTCTATCCCACATTTCTGAGAAAGGAACAAGCTTCCTAAAATTCCAGACATTTCCATCAAAAGGCATGAACTCAATAAACCGTACATTGATTGGTCTATCACGAGTCAACTCTACGAAATCACAGAGCTCATCATCATTAAACCCACGGATTACAACACAGTTGACCTAATAGCAGCCAGCATATGCACAAATTGAGAAGACTCTGAGTTTAGTATCAACAAAAGCCTTTCAAAAAAAATGAACAAACAAGAAAACATAAAGAATCACCATTCAACAAGGAATTTTAAAGAACATACCTTCACAGGATTGAAACCACAGCTTATGGCAGCATTGATTGACTCCATAACCCTTTCATGTCCTTTCCTCCTGGTCATGAGTTCAAACTTGGCTGGAACCAATGTATCCAAGCTGATATTTACAGCCGTAAGCCCACATTCTTTGAGTTTTGGAAGTTTTCTAAACAGGGTAATACCATTGGTAGTCATGGCCAAAGTCTTGAGTCCCTTCAAATTAGACAGCTGTAAACATATCTCTTCTATATCTTTCCTAATTGTTGGCTCCCCACCTGTCAAACGAATTTTATCCACCCCAGAAGTAACAAAAATATTGGCTAAACGAATTATCTCATTCTGTGACAATAATTGAGGGCTAGAAGTAAGCTCTACACCCTCAGCTGGCATACAGTACTGACAACGTAAATTGCAACGTTCTGTCAAAGAAATTCGCAAGTAAGTATGCATCCGCCCAAATAAATCAACCAACGTATCAGGAACAAGATCAGTATTCTGTGGATCTTCTGACCCATGAGAAGTTGTAAATGTCCTGAACATAAATCCATTGAAACGATAATTTAATAAAGCTTTAAATATGCTAGTTCTGGAAGCAAAACTTTTTCCAAGTTCACGATCAACCTGCAAGCATGTAAATTAACATTTTTAGCTTCCAAGTAAATTGAGCTAGAATTTATTTGCCGGCACCATCGCCAACACCAAGAAGACAAATGCAAAGCTCAAATTCCTCAACTAAGAATGAAATACAAAACTTCATGTATCGGCAAAATTCGACATAGAGTAACCAGCAGATCTACTATATCAGAATTATTTAATCAGCTTCAATATTTCCATGTACTTATGTTTATACATGTGAATCATTTGTCACATAAGAGCACATGTACATAATATTGGACGCTGGCTATGACATCAGCTTACTGTCAAATGCCAAATCGAATCCAATCAGCAAGCACTCATCAAAAACTATAGAAAAATGAAGAAGGGACATTGTATAGACATGGCAATTATAAAATGGAGAAGAAAAAGACTGATTACAAGATTGAAAGAGGTCAACATCTTAATCGATTTTAAAGAACTGCAGACGTTAGACTGTTTAGCCTGTAATGCAATACTTTATTTTCTTGTCCTTTAGTGAAAGAGAGAATGAAAGGGTTCTCTATTACCACCACATAATTATAATATAAAGATGAAACAAAAATAGTAGATCCACTATAAAAGTGAAAATCAAATTGAGGAAGAACTTACAGCATGACAAAAAAGTGTTGTAGAAAGTACAGAAACACTTTTAAAGAACATCATTGCTTACTGCAGTCCACCTAGGGAATTTTTACCTAAAAAGAAACAATTTAAGAAATTAAAGGAAATAGTGAACACACATAACCATATTTATGCTTGGAACTCGATCTCAATCAACAAATCACAGATAATAATCTTCATTAGGAGGGAGAAAAGAAGGATACACATTTGTCATGTGGAAAGAATTTGACAAAAGGCGCTAAAATAATACAGCAAATAAACTAAATATAAGTAGAGTGAAAGATGAACAGAATGAAAATAGATCTGCACAACACAAGGCCAAGTGAAAAATCTTTGATTTGGTAGGATGAGCAAGTTTTCGATTGGATTGCAGGGGCCCACTTTGAGTTGTGCTAGAAGTTTAAGATAATAAGCCTTAGCCACTGAAAGTTGATCCTTTAGTTTCTTCAACATAGAATCCTTCTTATCTTCTCTATCATATTCATGCCAAAGGCAATTGCTTCCAAACTTCAGTTCATATAACTTTTCACTTCCTTCAATCACCTTCTCCACCGCTGCCTTTCAAGTCTCTCCTCCCATCCTCTCTTTTACTCTCACTTCTAGAAAACGATGTGAAAATGAAGATAAAGATAACCCATCTGGTGTGATACTTTTCCTTATTTTACCTCCAATAACCCATTTGGGAGACGCAATCCAAATAAAGGCCCATCTGGTGTGATACTTTTCATAGGTTTTCCTAATTTACAGGGAGACGCAATCCAAATAAAGGCCCATGATGGTATATGACTCCAATATGATGCATCCCACGTTAATTAATTTTATCCTACTTCAATATGATGCATCCACCATTAATTAATTTTATCCTACTTCACCCAACCTGAACTGATTCATTTTGATCCAATCTTACCCAATTATGCCCTCTTTTCTTAAGACGGAAAGATAGAATGCAATTGTCACATTTTTCACCCAAAAGTTGCTAGACATATCGACCCAAACTACAAAATAAAACAAAATCATAACAAGCCAAACTAAAAAATAAAACAAATTCCTTGATCATTTCAAACTTATTGAGTCTAGCCTAACTTGGCCCAACAAATTATGGACCGATTTGAATTGACCCATATGCAGTTGATTATTGCTATTTTACTCAAAGGAGAAGGAATTTTCATGTATTCTCACATTTCCCAACTCTACCTACCTTATATAATAATGATTATCCAATAAAGACCCGGCTTAACATAAAGTCATCCACCTAACTCTAGATTTGGATGAAACGAAGTCACCCAACTAACTCTGGACTTATGCAATGAGTTGGATATCATTCTATTACATATGCAACTCACCCCCTTTTAACTTGGACAACATAGAAGTAAACACAAAGACAATTAACCAAGTGAGTGTTAGGTTCATGTAAACTGGAGATCTAGATCTTGAAATGTACTCAAACATTAACCACAAACAAAACTAACACAAAATGCACAAAGCAGATGCATATGGAATTCCTAAAGATAGCATACACCTAACAAATACTATTGGAAAAAAAAAAGAATGGGGAAATAGTTAGCTGATCATAATAAAACCTACTTTTAATAATAATTACCAAGAGTCATGCACATTCACACAACAAGGAATGGGGAAATAGTTAGCTGATCATAATAAAACCTACTTTTAACAATAATTACCACGAGTCACACACATTCACACAACAAGGATCCATTTTCTACAACTAATCAGTCAAAACACTATCATAGAAACTAGTTCCCAAAATATTAGAACTTGAAAAATGATCAAAGAAAAAGATACATTTCCCAATGTAAAGCATGGTTATAATAAATTGGACATCAAATGAGTAAAAATAACAAGCCCAATCCATTGACCGATGCATATGAAGCTGGAACTTGGAACTTATGAAAGATATATGGCACATCTGACTAACTGATTAAGAAAATAGCTATTACTAAAAATGTGTCTGATCCTATCCAAAACAAAATATAAGCATAATCCAAGTTTCATGACGTCAAAACACGGAAGTTAAATTAAAAATATTATGCATATGAATTACTATGAACTAGTGATGGGATAATAGTGAGCTAATCATAATAAAACCTACTTTCAAACATAATTACCAAGAATCTTGGAAATTCACACAACAAGGAACCATTTTCTAAGACTAATCAGTCAAAAACTATCATAGAAATTGGTTCCCAAAATATATAACTTGAATAGATAACAAATTGAACATCAAATGAGCAAAAATTACAACCCAAATCCATTGACCAATGCATATGAAGATGGAACTTGGAACTTATGAAAGATATATGGCACATCTCACTAACTGATTAAGAAAATAGCTATTACTAAAAACGTGTCTGATTTGATACGCATGAGCCAGAAGAAAACATAAGTAGGATAAATTAGAATGATAATCAATATAATTAATAGTAAAGTAGGCACTAGCCCTGCATAACAATCAACATCACAACGACATTTATGCATAAGAATAAGGTTTGAAAAAATCAACAATGTCAAAAAAATGAAACATGTTCTTTTACAAGCAATCAAGTTTAAAAGACAAAATGATAATGCTAAAGGGTGTATATCTACTGTCAAATGACCAGAAGGGCCTGTATCTACTGACAAATGATCAGAGTTTTACAACCACAGCAGAAAGGAGATTCAAAGGACTTGATTCTCTAAAGTAGGGTCTTACTGGAAGATTATGGATGCCCGTTAAATGTGGAGATGACCCAAATTAAAGAATTTGCATCTACCAAACAACCTAACACTATGGAGTTGCATTAAGAAAAGGACCAACAAGAGCAATAATGTTGAGCTGAAACAGGGAGCCTCACTTCTTAACAAATTCTTAGCCTAAAATTGCATTATTCAGGTCAACAAGATAAAGAATAGATGTTGTTTATGTCTTTAAAACCCCTTTGTAAAGATATGGACCATATAGGATTTGAAAATCACAAGCCTTGAAATTATTGAAGTCTATTCCAGTCCAGTTCAGCAAAAAAAAATTAATCTGTCAAATTTTAGATGAATTACACAGCTGAAAATTTATTATACAAATTAATCGTAATGTTACAATATGGATTAAAAGCCAATCACTCTAGGAAACAACCCAAAATGAGGTATGGAAGATGATGAATAATGGTAATATAGATGTGGAATTTGAATGATCATAAGTTATAAACCATGTAAATGTGTTGTCAGAGGCTGCCATCCTTTGTTATAAAGTCTAACAAGCCAATAAACCTAAAACCCTCCTATAGTGACATCTAATAGAAAACCAAAGTTCAATCATGACTCCACCCAAGTAGCATGTCATGGACTACAGGGCACTAGATAAATCCAAGCAGTAAAGTGAAAATTGAAGTAACTAGAGTCACCAGAAAGCTGCTCATAGATAACAACAACAAAATACCCGAGACCTATCACCAAAGATCCCCTTCATATCCTTAAAGTCTTCTACCTCGTAGGAATAGGAAATTATCCTAAATGAAATGTTATGTTTGAAAAATATCAAAAGCCAAATCACGTCACAAATAGTCTAATAACAACATGACTTGACAATTAAGTTAACTCTAAATCAACCGAATAATTTCACAAGAAATGAGCAGTTAAAAGGAACCGAACTACAAAAAATGAACATAAGGATGAACACAAGCTATGAACAAAAGATAAAAATGACATGCCGAAAGATAAGTCAAGACAAAAAAAAAAAAGGAATAGATCAACGAGACAAAAGAGGATTTGAATCAGTATAAGAAACTAGCAACAAGATGAAATAGCTCACCAAAACTTTATAAATCAAACGTCCGTGTGTTTGTGTGTTTGTGTGTGTGTGTTTTGGTGGTCTTTGAATGGTCAACGAAACATAATCAGAATTAGTAGATATCAAAGAGAAATATCAATTTATGACTTATGTAAGAGGATCGCAACTAAAAGAAGGAAAGAAAAAGAAGAAAAGAAGATACCAAACCCTAGCATTACCTATCGTGATTCCTGCTCAACTTAGATATTTTTTTGGTGCTGTAAAATTAAGCCCAGTTAAGATTGCGAGGACAACTAGGTGATGGACTCTAGGTAACAATCGAGTAATAGAGATAAGGTGTGCTGGTTTCCTACGATCCAAGATGGTTTGGGTTGAAGGAGAAAGGAAGGCCAGGTCAGGGAATAGTAGGAATTCGTCGAAGGAAGAATGACGATTGTGGTTCTAGATTTTGGTTAGAGATCAGAGTGAATGAAGTCGATGAGAGGGATGACGAAGGGACGAGTACTTCAAGCGGGTCAGCCATCTTCAGAAAGTATTCTATCATAAATGGATCAGAATAGACCAAAATGTCCTTCTCCTTTTTTTTTATTAATTCCACACAAAACTTTACAGCTGTTTGGTTGTATTTATTTCTATGATTGAAATCGACGTCTTCAACAGACGGAACGATTTTATTTCACGGCAAACTCGATTTCGTAAGACTCTCTACTTTACAAGGTTAGGAGGATGAGTCATTAATTATACTTAATTTTTTCTTTATATTTTTGTGTTTTGAATCTCTAAATTTCTGATATGAAAAGAGTAATTTTATTAATTATGAAAAAATATAAATAAAATATATTTGGAATAAATTATTTTTATTTTTACATTTAAAAATTAAGAAAACCACAATATATTACAGAAACAAAATGAATACACCTCAAAGGGCTTCAAAAAGGAGTTATAAAATTACTAGTTTCGTAAGTGAACTATATAAGCAACATAAGATAATGAAGCATAATAATGTAATGGGGGCTGATCACTAGACTTAATTCCAAGAGACGTCGTTTTGAAAGGAGATTGAAACTTATATTTTTGTGAATGCTCAGGTGGAGTCTGATCTCTGCCAATCCCATGAGATGTTTGATAAATGCATCTTCAATTGTGGCTTGACTCCGAAAAATTCTTTTACTTTTTCTATTGTCAAACTTTTGCTATTAAATAGGAGAGTGAGGCATCTGTTTCCTTCTTCATTATGCTTGATGTTATCGTTCCAGAGAATAACATTCCACTCCGTAGGCAGGTGACCTAAGTTACCATTCCGTAGGCAGGTTACCCAAGTTACCATTCTTTTTTCTTGTAACATTGTAAAACTCTAACCCTTTTGCTTAAACACAATATCTTCTCTGATTTCAACTTCAGATACCATTTTAAATATAAGAAACTTTTTCTGACTAGCTTATATTTTACAGATGATCTTATACTTTTATGCAAAGCAAATACTCCTTCGATTTTTCTACTGATAAGTACTCTCCATAGTTTTAAGGAGTTTTCTGAATTGAGTATTAATTTCCACAAAAGCTTCTTCTTGCTGCTCACCTAACACATTTCTTATCACAAGCAACTAGTATGACAAAGCAATATCCTCCTCTTTTGTATTTGGGCATTCCTATTTCTTCCAAAAGACTAAGATTCAGTGAATGTCTTCCTTTAATGAAAAAAATTCAGAAAAGATTAGGATCTTGGACTAATAGAACTTTGTCTTATGGAGGTAAACTTCAGCTTTTGAAGTTAGTAATAATGTCTATGCAACTTTACTGGTGCTCTTACATCTTCCTCTCCAAGGGACATGTTAAAACCGTGGAAAAACTTATGAAGAAATTCCTATGGGGTAAAGGAAAAGGTGAGAAAGGAATAGCTAAAATGAATTAGAAGCATATTTGTCAACCAAAGGAGATAGGCGGTTTAGGATTAGAGTCAATCAATAAGAATAACCAAATTCTAATGATCAAGAGAATTTGGAGAATTCTAAGTGAAAAACATTCACTGTGGATCAAATGGATTCATATATATATATTAAAAGGTGAGATTTTTTGAGCTCTAAGAATTAAAGACAGTTATTCTTAGTTTTTTATCCAACTTCTCAAGTTGAGGGAAGATGTCCAGTAGCATGTTACATGTCAAATTGGGGCAGGAGATAGAATATCTCTCTGGTATGATAACTAGACTAGTCAAGGGGCTTTAATTCATAATCAATTGACTAGATCATTGCTGGAAAGGTTCTACAAGAAGGCTAAGCTTTAAGAGATAATTAGAAATGATAGTTGGTTGCTTTCCTCAGAAGAGCTAAGACTTTTGCCCATTCCCCAATATAGAAGTCTCGAGGAGAATAATATATACTTATGGGATGGAGTTCCTGTATCATAAATCACTAACAGACAAGCTAAACGGCTGATGGAGGGGGCAGTAACTAGAATAGGGTAGTGTTCCCTAACTTGGAGCAAGGCTCTCAAACCAAATGCTAGCGTTCTCCTTTGACTAATTATGTTGAATATGTAAGGTTTCGATCATGCATCTCATACATAATAT
>JANIPM010000009.1:88623-103017 GCA_027478405.1 Erythroxylum cassinoides
TGCATTTGATTATGCATATGATTGATTGTGACTTGGATATGAATGATGTTGGTTATGGATTATGGATTGATATTTATTGTTGTCTTAGGTATAGAATTACGTTTGTTGTGTTGGATTTCGGACTGGGGGGTCCGATGATACTGGTTATTGTTTGAGAAATATAGAAGTGTGTTTTAAACACTTTGCAAGTTTTTGGTTAGTTAGAATGCAGCCGTTATGTTGCCAAATTTTTATGACAAAAGAAAGAAAAAAAAAGGATATATGATTTGTTAACAAGATGAGATTAAGAAATTGCATGTTAAGAAGTCTAATATGAATTGAGATTTGTATAAGGTTGAATTTCCAAAAGTGCAAATTATTTTGTTTTGATTTGAATGAGATCGAATAAAGAAGAAAGAAATGAAAAAGAAAGAAAAGAAAAAAATTTATACCGATTCGGATTGACTTTATTCTTAAAGTTTCTAATGCGATTGTTTTTCTCTGTTCTTTTTTTTCAGATGACGGATCCGGTATGATAAATCTTTTAATCCGCTTTCGTTTTGTCTCCGTATTCGATTTGCTTCGATTCATTTGCTATTGTTTTCATGTCCGCGTTATGTTTTCCGATCCGCTCATTTGTTTCGCTTTGTTTCGATCCGTTCCTTTGTCTTCGCTTTGTGATTTTCGTTTGCATATGTTGACCTTTGCTTTCGTTTTCCATTCGTTTGCTTTCGATTTGTTCGATTTGTTCCGTCTTTTGTTATCCGATTTGAATTCGTTTTTGGTTTTGACTACTTTCGTTTTCGTTTTTCGGTTGGGATCTGGTTCCGATATCGGGTCCCAACAATTTTTGATGCCAGTAGAGCTCCTCTTGATACAGGACCTGCTCTAGCTCTGACCAAAGGTAATCCTCAAGGTCGTGGAGGGAAGTCGAGTTCGGGTCGTCAAGATGGGTCTGGATGCCTTCTAGTCGAGCCAACAGTCGCTTCTTCACGTGAAAGATATTGCCAAATGTGGTTGTGTTCCACTGCTGTAACCGATTCGAGAAAAGACTGATAAAACCACTAAGGTCGTGAGGCGTCAGGTGCCAATTCTCCGCTACAAAGGGACCAAAGCAGGGATGAGTAAGCCATGCAGATTGAAAGCGAAAGGGCTAATGATGCAGTTTATTGGGCGTGCGAGTAGTAAAGGAAATGAGGAGAGGCCGGTGATCAGACTTTAGGAAAGGCAGGTGGTGAATCGTCGTCTGAGGGAAAGTGGAGTGCCACATAGTTGAATAGAAGGCACGGTCTAAGTGAGCAAGTATAGGCCCTCGCCTCCACATGTACCGGGCCTTGAGAATCGGAGATCCTGCAGATGGTAGTTGTGCACACAGTCCCGAAAATGAGTGTTGACCGTGGGTTACACGCGGGACCCTCCGCGTTTGTCTATGCTTTTTAATTTGGCATTGAAGTCGCCTCCCAACAACTAGGTTTAGAGGTGGTCCGAGCGATGTGTTGGAGATACGGCCATAAATAATTCTGTAAGGAATAGTTCAGACTAGCATAAATAGTAGTGAAGTCGAAGGATATTTGGTTCCAATCAATACTAGTATGAACAAATTGGCAATGCGCTAATAAAATACGGACCACAATCTCAGCTTTCCACAAAAGTCAGATACCGCCGAAAAATCCTTCAGCTTCGACCTTGAAGGATTTACTAAACCCCAGGCTTCTAATAACCTTAAGGGCTCAACCAAAAAACCAGGATGGGTTTGTGAATCCGAATATAATTTTTAATAATGGGCGTGAAGGTGCGACCCCCAGCCCCTTGGCAGTTCCATATGAAAATCGACATAAAAGCTGTAAGGGAAGGGAGTCCAGACGCCATGAGAATGGACTGGAAGGTCAGTCGTCTCTGAACTTTGCTGAGGTACGAGGACCTGATAGGTCTCCACCATATGAGTGTCTACCTCAAAATTGTGGAGTATAACTGACTCTGTAGCAACTGCCGAGTCGGGCGGTTAGGGTGGGGGTATCGACTGAGTAAGACTAGTCGAGGCGAGGTGTGCAGCCTCACAGATCTCTATGGATTCGGTCTCCATGTCCCTGGGCCTAGGGTCTGCTTGGAGGGGGGACATGCTTGGTTGAGCTTGGGAGATCACCTCAGCATGTGAGGATATCGTTGGAGCAACGTGGCCCAGAATTGGGCTTGAGACTGGTGGGGACGTGGATGGGCTGGGCAGCAAAGGAGGGATCTAGGGCGCCTGGGTCTGAGTTTGCGTGGGGCGGGCGGTGGCCTGGTCCAACGAGGGAATAGGGCTGGTCGCATGCGATGTCAGTTTGGCTAAGTGGGATAATGCGTTGGTGTTAACTTGAGACGACGCACGCTTTTGTCATAGGTCGTTACTCGATTTCTGCGTTAGGGATTATTCCTTAGCTAAAGCTTTCGGTGTCGTAGGGATTTTGGGAGCGTGAGGTGTGGTCATTGTCGAAAGGGGACTAGTAGTTGGAGCAGTCAACGTCTCTTCGGCTATCAAAGCCGCGAATCTCGAGCCCTGCTTGCTCGCGCAAGGGAGCGCGGAGGTCCAGATTTGGCGTGGATGTTGGGAAGTTAAGGGTTGACGAGCCCGTCTCTGGACCTACATCCAAGGTCCGAATTCGGGAGTGGTGGTTCCTACCGGAGTAGACGCTTTGGCAGTCGCTAGGGGAGGGGCCGACACTGGGTCTGGTGATGGGCCTTCGGGTGGAGGCACGGAAGCCTCGGTTCCAGGAGGGCGTTTGGGGCAAGCTGGAGACCTATGACCGACTACCCCGCAGGTAAGGCAGATGGGGGGAAGGCCCTCATAGGCCACTTTGATAGGCTCACTGTCAAGTTCCACAAGAGATCGGAGCAGGTCACTGAGGTCCAGATCCACCGCAACCTGCACAAATTTCCCCCGGTAAGCATTTTGTGTATTGGTGTCAATCTGATAGTTCTGCCAACCAGATTACCCAACGTAGTAAGGATTGATGGGTGGTAACGCGCCACCGACAATTCGGGGAATCTCACCCACGCCACCACGTGCGTGATCTTGCCGTTGGTTGGGGAAATTCCGGGTACCAGGGTTGGATAGAGAAGGCTTGCCCTGCAATTATCTACGAGCTTTGGGTGAGTGCGCGTATGAAGTCTTCCTCTTCGACGAAATTAATTAGGTAAAAATCGTTGTCCTAATCCACCAGCTTTATGGGACCTTAAGGTTTCCACGGTACAATCAATTTAGATTTAAGCATGTTAAACCCAATCCTTCGGCCGAGTAGTTTGATAATGACAGCTTGTGCCCAGGCGTGGTCCAATTTGTCTTTGAATGTAGGTGAAAGTTCCAGCCCCAGTCCAAATTTTCCTTGTATGATTGTGATGTCCCTATAGGTGAGTTCAATTTGATCTTCCTCAGGCCAATCCAAACCCTGTGTTCCAGAGCCAGTTTTGGGGTGACCAATCACCACTGCACTGAAAATGAGGGTTGGGTTCTGAACAGCAGGGGCAATGGGAGGGGGATCTTCCTCCCTCTCTCGAATCTGAACTTTCTTGGGAGCATGTGCATTGGAAGTGTTGTCCATACTTCAAAAGCAGACCTTGAGAGCGTGTTACTATAGCAGTTTGGGAGCAAGTTACTGTAGCTGTTGAGAGGATGAATACTTCGGAAGCTAAACTTCTCAAAAATATAAAGAGGACTTTTAACAAAGAGATAGCAGGCAAGAAAGGTGAAAGCTACGAAAGGAAGGGTTTTAGAGAGATGTTAGAGCATCTCTCTCGGCTACAACGGCTCTTTTTACTTTCTGACTTTTTTTCTTAAAGAGTTAAGAGTTTCGATCAAACTCTGTCTTTACAGTCTAATTTGACTTGAAGTCCGACCTCATTAGTCATTATACATAAATAATGGTATCGCTTTATTAGTGTAACAAAACAACATTGTTTTTGTAACTTAATGAAACCCTAGAAACGTTACACATACACTCTTTCTTCTTCTTGTCACTCTACAAATTCCTAATTACTTTTTCTCTCTTTGTTACTCTTAGTTTGAATCTCTTTTGTTAGTGTATTTGCTAGGTTTTCTTCATGGTGGAATATCGAAAATAAAGGTCGTTGCATTATAGTTGTTTCTTTGATTTTTTTTTCCCTTGAGAAAGAGAGACAAAGGAAGAAGACCGTAAAGGAGGGGAGGAGACTTTGGAGAAGCCAAATACCAAATTTTCGTGGGCATGCGAATTTTACTCATCAACAAAACTCTACTTCATCGACGTACAGTGGTTTGCTCCTTTTTTATTCCTGTATGCTATCGTGATTGATGCTCATGACAATAATCTTATGATTAGTTAAGGCATTTTAATGTGACTTTCTCTAATATATTTCATGATTTATTACTGTTACAAACTTGTTTATAAATTTCTAGACATGAGATTTTTGTTTCATGCTCGGGTCCAAAATATTTAATCCAAGTTTGATCAAATTTTAGTGATTCAAAGTCTGATTCTAGTCGAGCTTTAACGATTCAAATTTTAATTTAGTTGGACCACACAAAAATTAAAAAAAAAAAGAAATCAGCAACTCATGAAGCAAAAATCATTAAAATTTTGAGTTAAGGTTTAAATTGAATATTATTTTGTACCAATCAATTCCTAACTAGATTGAAATCTAAAAAACATTTGTTTGCCAAGCTCAAATTATCTAACAATTAAGTTTAGATTCAGATTGAATGTTTCCAATATTGATCAAGCTTCTGACTAGATTCAGAATTTAAAAAATATTTTCAAATGATTATCAAACCTTAAATAGTCTGAATCCAATCCGACTCAGCCAATGTCATTCCTAATATTTATTTGATTACACCCTTCTTTCTGACTTAGTTGGTGCTTGCATTTATAAACCAGAGTGGATCAATGAAGAGAAATGATTGCTTTGAGAAATGATATTGATAAACCACAACTTGTAATGTTTTAGTTAGCAAAGCCTATTGACGAAGTAGATAGATCATGACCTGACCTGATAATGTTATGTAGCATATGCCACTAGGTAGGCATTCAGGACACAGCCACGGGCAAAGATTATTGGCTAGTTTGCAGGTACTTGATTCACTTACAGTTTACAGACAAGTGGAAAGCTTTTAAACTCACCTTTCAAGTATTCATGGTTTGAATGTGACCTTTGGGGCCCAACCTAACTTAGCCAACCTCCATTCATTTTCTGAGCGACATGAAGAGCCGAAGGAAAAATAAGCATTACTTTCTCATTCGAATCTGAAAAAGTTTTCCAAATTTTCTGGACGGACGACACTAGATTCCACTAACTGAAAGTAACCAGTCACCAATAACCAGTTTCTTGCATTTTAGAATAACTTCCAGCTGAATCTGAATAGAATGAGATAAGTAGAACAACCAAACAAAACCAATGCCTAAATTCAGACAAGAACATTCCAGAGTGATAATTTGGATAATAACTTAGTAAACTCGTGTCAACTTTGACAGTTTAATCAACAAGATTAGAAGGGTTCTCTGGCGGTGCTAACAACTGGTTTTGACCTGCATATGTAATCATCTGATCGCCCTCACTATAAGTGGGAAAGGTCCTCGTGTACATCATCGTTGTGGAGCCTAGAATATCATCTCCAAATCCACATGCTTTAAAGAAAAGCCTAAAGAAACCACAATTAATTATTAACTGTGTACACATACAGTAAAAAGTAGTCATGAATTTGTAAGAGTTTACAAACTTGGTATGTCTTTTCTTAAGAACTATAAACATATTATGGTTTTGCAAGGATAACGAAAAGCTCCTGTTGGTTAGGTTACCTCTCATTGGCTGAACAAAGGACTGCGATGTCGTATATGTCTTTACTTGTAAGCATTCTGGACAGTTAAAGTCTAGATGTTAGGCTCAGATACAAAGGGAAAGGAAAGCTTTGCATTGAATGAAACTATTTACAGCATCACAAGTAGATGGATAATATATGATGACAAGCTTTATTGATTGGAAACAAAAACAACCTGAACTCAAAGCAAAATGTACGATGAGGATGGCTAAAACTAAGTTGGCAGAAAGAATTGTTAGAGATTAATGTAGGAATTATAATCTAGTTTTACGTCTTCTGCTGTAAGTTGTAGTCAAATAGGATTTGTTTCATGATAGTTGTTTGAGTAGTGGTAGCAGATTTTTAGCAAATTAACTTGTGTTAGAGGGTCGTTAGTTTGTGATTTAGTGGGTTGTTCTCAGTCGTGGTGGGACATTGTTCTCTAATAGTTTGTTATGTTATCTTGTGTATAAAAGTCTGGTCCATGGATGAATACAGTTTCCAACTAAATTTGTTGTCTCCCACTTATTTGTTAAAAGTTCCTTTATAGCTTTTGTTAGGATATATTGTATATATCTTTTATTTAGTTTTGACATTTTAATTGGACATATAAGATATAATTTGTAGGAATTCTACACTACATTGAAGTGTATCATCATGGTGATATTGGAATTATTTTACTGCTAGACATATTAGGAATTGGATGATGCTTAATGCTGAATTGTGAGGATATTACGGATAAAAGAAAACACATGCAAGGTGGACTCTTCTTAGTTGGATGTGTTTGTGTCATGCACGTCTCCTATTAACAGTTGTGGTGAATCTCTTGTGCGGTAAAAATAATGAAGCTTTGGTTGTGTGGTTGAATTAAAGTGTTAGTTAATTGGTTGAAGTTGGACTCTTATTTGTGTGAGGGATTTATGTATATCCCAAATCTGCAACACACATCTATCTTGAACGAGAGTGTACAGCAATAGGGTTCACGTGTATATGTGGCATACGATTGTTGTGCGTTCATAGTAAATCAAGAAAATAAAAGATTGTGGTGGCGTGATAGCTAAAAGACATATGCAACGGTGAAGAGTGTTATTCCATAGCTGAAATAAATCTCATAAGTATGTGAAAGAACAACGGTGAAGAGAATGTTTTGGATGTGGGTGTTGCATTATTAAGTGTGCAGTGTGTGTGTGTGAGGATTATTAACAGAGTAGTGGGCGTTGAAAAACATAGCCCATGTGGTTTTTGAAATTTTGGCAATCAGCTATTTAGTGGGCATTAATGACACACTTGAAAAATGTACCTCACGTCGGTTTTTGGGATAATGGCTTTAAGGGATAAGAGATAACATTGTTGGAAGTTTTGGTTAATTAGGTGCTGGAAAAATATACAGTTGAATGTGTGCATGATAAAATCGTTCAGTGGGTGTTAATTGAAGATTGGAAAAACACAGCTGAATGTGTGCATGTGTTCTGGGATAATATACATCGTGATTTAATTTTTGATTTTTCAGACTTGCTCTTCTGGGTTTGTGCGTGCAATATACATGGTGCGTCTAGTGTCCCATATGGTTTAATTAGAGTTGTTGAAGCTGCACTTCCAGATCTATTATGGAGAAGCTGCACCGATTGAGAAATTATCCTCTTTTCTGTCTTAAGTGTATTATGTTTTTATTCTTAGTTGATTCATCACTTGAGTTATTTTTATTAATTGTTGTTTAATTAAAAGTAGTTTAGAAAAATCCTCTGTTAAGGTTAGTACAAGGCGGTCGTACTATTGGATGTGAAATTCTTTCACAAAAAATGAGGTTGAGAAATAGTATCAAAGGTTTAATAGTGTCAGCTCAGTAAAGCATTAGATAAATCTATTGTACTTCGGTGAAGGTCATTAAGCTAGGTGAGGAACCCGCAGACGTAAGCAAGGTGTGCCGAACTGCGTTACCAAATTTTCGGTGTTAATTTATTTTTTGTTCTCCTAATTTTTCTGATTTTTTTGTTTGCTAGAAAAGAATCAGAAAGTTTGCGAAACTACTATCCTTTTCGGGTTTTTCAGCTTTTATTATTATTATTAGCATATTCTCTTACATCTGATATCAGAGTCGAGTGGCACATCAAAATGGCCAATAATCATGCTAGAGTAAACCTCTCACAGCCTTCAATTCCAATTTTTCAAGGTACTAACTATGATATATTTCCACTATGATTGATGTTGTTAATCAAATCAGAAAATATGTGAGAGATTTTAAGTGAGCAGAAGGTGGATGAGTAAATTCTTAAGAATTTACCTAAAAAGTATTATCATATTGTGGTTGCAATTGAAGAGTCAAAAGATCTACAACTATTAACTGTTAATGAATTGCAGGAGTCTCTTTATTCTCATTAAGATGAAATGAAGAAATGTGATAATAATTATGTTGAGAATGCTTTCTACAGTAAGATGGAGATTTCACAAAATGGAAAAGATGTCAGTGAATCAAGCAACTTCAACAAATCACGTGGTGGAAATTCCTCAAGGGGAAGAAGAGGAATCAGAAGCAGTGGTCAATCCAATGGGAATAACCAACAGTTTAGAAATATTGACAAAGGTGAAAATGAGAGGAAAAATAATGCTACTGTTGCAAGAGATATGGGCACATAGACAGATTCTATAGGCTTAAAGATAAACAAGCCAACCTAGCCCAAGAGAAGAGGAAGATTAAAGTGAGAGTCTTTTCCTTGCATGTTTTTCGTCTAAATAAAGTCCTCCAGAAGTTTCGTACATCGACAGTAATTATAGTAATCACATGAGAAGTGAAATACAATAGGTGATAGAACAATATGTATGGCACAAACAAAAGGTATTGTGATGCTAAACTCTCTTGGCTTGAATTGTATTCAGAATATACTATATGTTCTTGATTTGGATTCAAATTTGTTTAAGTGTAGGGCAATTTATGATAGATGATTATTCAATTATTTTTTAAGATTCTACTTGCTATGTGTTTAAAGATAAATCAAAGAGAGTCTTGCTAGGTACTGTTCCTATGGGGGAAATTTTTTTTTCCCTTATATTGTCAATTTTGATGAAAAATATGTATTGAAGGCAACATTGACTGATAAAAATTGGTGTTGGCATCATAGATATAGTAATTTGGGTTTTAGAAATTTAAGTCTCATATCAAAAAAGAACTATGTTAGTGGGTCACTAGTGATTAAAGATGTAAATGAGGTATGTAAAAATTGTGACTTTTCTCCAAAAAGGCAAACAAGAAGATCTACAAAACTAGTACAACTGATTTATGCAGACATTTGTGGGCCCATGAGGACATTTTCCCTCAACAACAAGAAGTATTTCTTAGTATTTGTTGATGATTTTAGTTTAATGACATAGGTTTATTTTCTCAAGAAAAAATCAAAAGCTTTTTCTATCTTCAAGAAGTTCAAAACATATATTGAGAAACAAAGTGAGCAACCAATAAAGACCTTGTGAACAAATTGTGGGGGAGAGCTTTTCTCTGAGGAATTTTATAATTTTTGTGAAGAATGTGAGATTCAAAGACAACTAACAGCTAGCTACACAACACAGCAAAATGGAGTTGCAGAAAGGAATAATCGAAGCCTTATAGAGATGGGAAAAAATATGCTAAAAGCCAAAAATCTTCCAAACAATTTCAAGATAGAAGCAATTCATACAATAGCCTACATTTTTAATCCATCTCTTTCAACAAATTTGAATCAACAAACACCATTTGAAGCATGGTATGGTTGGAAGCCTAAAATTACTCATTTAAGAGTTTTCAATTGCAGTGCATTTGTGCACATTTCATCTCGAAAAAGAGAAAAATTAGATAATAATAGCATCAAATGGATTTTCGTGGGCTATAATAACGAAACTAAAGAATATTGTTTCTATAATCCTCTCACCAAAAAATTGCTAATAAGTCGTGATGTTTTTCATGAGAAAAATAGTTGGGACTGGAAGAATAGGCAATCAATTTTAGGAACATTACTTGAAGATAGTGAATCTCTTGATGCTATAGTGAATATGTTGATGCTCCCACAAAAGAAGAAGATCAAAATGGAAGTTCTAACCTTTCTATAGTAAGCAGCCCTCAATCATCCACATCAAAAGAAAGCCAATTTAATGTCTCAAACTTGTCCTCACCAAGCTCTTCCTCATCAAATTCACCACCAAGAAATGGAGATCCTTGCAAGAAATTTATGAAAGCACAGAACAATGTCAGCTTGCTCAAATTGAAGAACCAATCTACTTCGAAGAAGCAATAATGTCTAAGGAATGACGTGTAACAATGGATGAAGAAATGAGAGCCTTAGAAAGAAACAAGATGTTGGAGCCACTTGATCTTCCAAATGCAAAGGAAGTTCTTGGGCTAAAGTGGATCCATAAGATTAAGTTCCCTGCTGATGGAACTGCCCAAAAATACAAAGCAAGACTGGTTGCACTTGGGTACATACATTGAGAAGGCATAGACTTTAAAGAAACTCTCTCTAGTAACAAAGTTTGATACAATATGCACTGTTGTAGTTGTAACTATTGCGGCTAATTTTAATTGAAAGGTTTATCAGTTTGATGTGAAGGTAGTATTCCTACATAGAACTTTGGAGGAAGAAGTGTATGTTCAAAAACCAAAAGGATATGAGATTGTAGGTCATGAAGACAAAGTCTATTGTTTGAAAAAAGCACTATGTGGACTAAAACAAGCACCTCGGGCCTGACACAAAGGAATAGATGGACATTTATGTAGAAATAGTTTTTAGAAAAGTCCAAGTGAGCCAACTTTGTATGTGAAAACTAAAGATACGATTGAAAATCTTATCGTTCGTCTTTATGTTGATGATTTGATCTAATACTAGTAATAGTAACGTATTATTGGATGAGTTTAAGAAGATGATGTCAGATTAGTTTGAAATGACTAATTTAGGCTTGATGAATCACTTCTTGGGACTAGAAGTCAAGCAATGGGATGCATAAATTTTAAATTCTCAAGAAAATTATGTTCATTATCTTCTCAAGAGATTCAATTTGAAGGATTGCAATACCAATAAAAATTTTTGCTTCGATTTTGGGAGTGAAAAAATTGAAGCTCAATTATACAGGAGTTTGAAAGGATGTTTACTACATCTCACAAATAACAGATCAGATTATGCAAGCAACAAATCTCCTATCCAGGTTTATGCAAAGTCCTAGCAAGAATCACTTGGGTGCTGCAAAACGAATCTTGACATATTTGAAAGGAAAAAACTCTTGGGGAATATGGTATAGATGCAACAAACAATTTCATGTTGTATGGTTTCTTAGACGGTGATTTAAGGGGCTGCATTGAAGATCAAAAGAGTACTACAGGCTAAGTGTTCACTATGGGCACATATGTTATTTTGTGGAGT
Organism: Erythroxylum cassinoides; assembly: GCA_027478405.1. NCBI lineage: Eukaryota > Viridiplantae > Streptophyta > Magnoliopsida > Malpighiales > Erythroxylaceae > Erythroxylum > Erythroxylum cassinoides. Next base: position 99,790 of record JANIPM010000009.1, read on the forward strand.
TCAAACAAACAACCATCTACATATCTATCATCTTCAAGGGTTAAATATATGGCTGTTACAGCAGCAACTTGTCAAGCAGTTTGGTTGCGAATGATCTTGGTAGACATAAAGCAAGCTCAAGCAGAGGCAACGGCTATCTATTGTGACAATCAATCAACTATTTCAAGAGAAATTACGATGGAATATTGTGATACCAATGCTCAAGTTGCAGATTTATTTAACAAACTATTAACATTAAAGAAATTCATGTATTTGAGAGATCTATTAGGTGTTGGTGATTTCTACATTAAGGAAGAGTGTTAGAGATTAATGTAGAAATTATAATTTAGTGTTACATCTTCTACTGTAAGTTGTAGTCAGATAGGATTTGTTTTAAGTCAGAAGACATGATATTTGTTTCAGTTATGCTAGTGGATTTTTAGGAGATTAGCTTGTGTTAGTAGGTTGTTAGTTAGTGGGTCGTTAGTTTGTGATTAGTGGGTCGTTACTAGGTTATAGTGGGACATTGTTCTCTGATAATTTGTTATGTCCTCTTGTGTATAAAAGGCTCATTCGTGGATGAATACAGTGAAGTTTCTCCAGCTAAATTTCTACCCTACCACTTGTTTGTTAAAATTTCTCTTATAGCTTTTATTCTTATAATTAGCCAATTCTCATACATGCATAGCATTGGACGCTTGGGGGCTGCGCTGAACCACTAGAACTTAATCACCCCCATGGCCATGAAAAAGAAAAGAAAACTAACCTTACGATTCTTTTGACTATCATGCTACCAATTCCCATTCTCCGCATCGAAGGTAAAACCTGACAAGCATTGAAAGAACTTATTTAAAACATTGATTATGAGGCAAGTCAAAGTGAAAGTGGAGGACGAGAGTAAGCAACAAAAGGAGAAGAAATATATTTCAAATAATGGAAACTTCAACTTGTAAAGAATCCTCCAACAAACGAGACAAACAATAGGAGACAAGCAGTACCATGACGTCGTAGATGGAGGCAGTCAATCCAACATCAGAAACAGCGCGACCAAAACCCACGAGTCTGCTGTCAGAAGGCGAGACCACAGGCATGACAGGCTGTTTCAGTTTGCTGAAGCAATCTAGCGAATGAGAAGGAGGAGAAGGTAGCAGTGGACACGGGTCTCCTTCTTCTTGAGATTTGTACGAAGAATAGTTTTTATTAACAAGTCCTATTCCAACATCTTCTGGGTTGCAAAAGACGGACACAAGAACGAAACTGTGGGAGATAGCCACACCAAGCTTCTTAACATCAACAGCTTCTACGAATTTTCCTCTGGGGTCTATTTTTGGAAATCGATGGCATGAGTGATTGCAGTTGCCATAAAGATCTATCAGGTCTTTGAGCTTTATTTGCGATGGATTGGTGGATATGCAAATGGGTATTCTTGGTTTTAACAGTCTCTTTCCGTACTCCTTTCTGGTTACCCATCTTATTTCCATGTTCTTGCTGGTGACGCCATGTCCGTTACCTCTAATCATCAGAGGAGGCATCGCATTGATTGTAACCCTCTACCGTGTCTAAAGATAAGAGTAGTAGCCTAGACCAATGTGTTATAATTAATTATTAATCCCAATTTCACATATGTAAAAAGTATGGACAAATAAAAGATGTCATGGCAAAGTACAACAGATTGATATAGGATCTATTATCATAAAGAATCAAAAGCAATGTAAGACTAGTAATTGATGAAGCATTCCATCAAGAAGACAAAAGCAGATGATAGAAGATAGATTCGGTTCTAGGATCAATTTTACCAGCTAAGAATGAAATATAAAGCTTCTCGTGTCGGCAAAATAACAAACAATAACCAAAATATCTGTCTTGTGAAAAATATTTAATTAACTTGAACAGTTCCATATACTTATTTTTATTAATGTCTTAAAAATCAAACTCAAAGTTAAATCAGATGTTTAACCGGTTCAATTAATTTTATATCGTTACAAAATTAATTAAAATTTAAATAAAATTAAAAAAAATTTAAATATAATTAAAGAAGACTGTCATTATTTATGGAAAAAGTACAATTTTAATTTTAAAAGTAATTAATTTTTATTTATAAAAACTGGTAATTTATCAAAATAACTGTTTAATTAATATATTGATCGATTTTTAATAATAAAAATTATTAAAATAACCAAACTGAAAACTAAAAATTAAAATAAAAAATCAATTCAAAGTTTTCATAATTATTTTTTAATCGTCGATTTCTATGCATTTAAAATCACTTGTTACATAAGAGCGCATATATGATATCAGATGCTAGTTTTGACATCAGCTGACTCGTAAACACAAAACTGAATCCTATCGACAAGCACTCATCCAAAGCCATTTGCGTTGCGCAGACATGGAAGCATAAGAGAAAGATTGATTACAAGATTAGAAGAGGTCAACATCTAAATCAATTGTACAGAATTGCAGATAATGCAAAAAGGTGTTCATTTGCGGACAATAATCGTACGCCCAAACTTCATACTTTAGCTTTCCTTTCCTTTTGGAAAAGGGAGAATAAAAGTGTTATTTATTACCACCACATATTTTAAAGAAAAATGGAAATAATATATTTATCAACCATAAAGGATAAATTTAAAAGGTTCAGAAGCATCGTTACTGGCCAGGCACTACTAGCTGTTTGTGCTTCAATTTGAGAAATTGAAGCAATAACTACCCTGTTACAATTACAAGAATAACAATAGATGAGTAATACTTCCTCCTGTCACTACAAGAAAACAATCCCTTTTGTGACGTTTGGTTAAGAAATGTTGTAGAATCAAGTGGTGCTGGGAACAGATTTCAACATCGTGTAAAATTTTGACATTCCGCGACGTTTCGAAAAAAGTAAAAAAAAAGTCAGATAATCTGCAACGTTTTAGACAAACGTAGTAGATTGCAATCATTTTAGCGACGCTTTTTAAAAACGTCGCTAAAACCTTACAATCCACTATCTTTAGGGAGAAAGGTCGCGAATTGTAAGTAATTTAATTTAATTTTTGAAAATATCTGAAAATAATTTTATTTTAATAAATTTTCAATTTTAATAATTAAATTTTGTCATTCATCCGAAAATAAATTTAATTTTGATAATTTTTAATTTTTAATTTGAATTTTTCTATTTTTCATTTATCCGAAAATAATTTTAATGTAGTAATTATTCAATTTTAAATATTATTTCTGTTTTCATTAAATCCGAAAATAGTTTTAATTTAATTA
>JANIPM010000009.1:188471-209434 GCA_027478405.1 Erythroxylum cassinoides
GACGCCACGTGCGTATGCATGATTTGAGTGAACCATCGATGATGGTTTCTCGCTGAGTTCGCAAACTCACCCAAAATTGCAACGTGTTTTTCAGGACTGAAGAGTACCCCGTTAGACGAACGGGAGTATGTTTATTGCACTGGAGTCAGAGACTAGGGTCGAGATCAGTTCGCGTCTGCATTAGTGTCTTTTTGAGTTATGTGTAATTAGTATTTCTGCAACTGTTACTGAATTGAACTGTTATTGTATAGGGCCCAATTGGATAACTGTAAAATTGAAATGTGATTACTGGAATTGTGTATGATTGAAATGTTTTATTAATTGCATACTGTATGTTGTACCGTAATTGAGCGCGTAGCACACCAACTTCGTGTGGCGCGAACTCGGATATCGCCCACGATATCGGGTTCGGGTCCTGCGGGGTTGGGACGCTACACGTACCCTCTATCCTGAGGGTGCCATCTGGCATCAACCCAGAATTTATCAACGCTACCTAAAGCGATTTGATCTCTAACTAAAAGCTCATCCTTGGCTCCACCTAGTCAATAACAACATCATCCCTATGTCCCACCTAGTCTATGTAACAAAATAGCAAGCCCTGTATCTTTACCTTCCGATGGTTGGTCGCCCGGTCGACATAGCCAATGCCATTGTCTCTGCCCTCCATGATTCCATCACTACCGTCAAGCTCACCAACGCCATCACCTTCCCCCACCTCATCACAGATATATTTTGGGCCCAAAACATCTCGAAATACAACAATGACAACTATTTTGACCCGGTCCCTCTGTTTCGTTACGTCCGTCTTAAACACCCCAAATCCATTGCTAGCCCTTAAGCCATATTTTTTAGTACATACACACATCTTCTTATGGTGTCAATAGTTATTTCTCATTTTTTTCTAGTTATCTTAAGAAATTGGTTATTGAGAAAAACCAATAAAAAAGAAAGAAAGAAAGAGAACAATTTCCAAAAAGAAAAAAAAATATGTTCTCAAAAGAAAATATTCTCAGTAGAATTAAAAAAAAAGAGTTAAGTGATAAATCATGTTGTCATTTGTGTAAATATTGTCTTACATTTGACATCTATTTCATAATTGTGGTGCATGTACTCATATTTTTTCTTCTTTCATCCATTCCATCCATTTCATCTAGCCTTCCATCCATTACAATCTTGAAAAGTCCTCTTGATTTTCGAGACTATAGTTCTTGTAGTGGAGAGGTAGAACCATCACAAGCTTATGGTAGAGAATGAACTAAGCAGATTTTAGAGTGAAATTATCCTAAAAACAAGCGAGATGAGAGCAAACACCTTACCTTAAGTGAAATCTCTTTGCTCAATCTCTTGGATTAAAGTCTTATAGTGTTTATTTTCTTGGCACTCTTTCAGTTTACTTTGATTGATATCTAAGAAATTGAGTTTTTGCTAATTTCCTACTCTTATTTTAAGCATGGTCGGAATTTTCTTTTGCACTTGTGTCTTTTTTACTCTTATAAACTTTTTCCTGGAGTACAAAGGTCTAAATGTGGGGGAATTTGATTGAGCCCAAGTTTATTACATAAATTGGTGACATTTTCATGACTTTTACTACACTTCTTGGCTCCTATTTCTAGATTTTATGTTTAAATTGACTCTTGAGTGTCTACCTTTGTTTTATGTAGTTTGAGAGTTAAATTGTCAAAATCAGTATTAATTGCACTAATTCATTTTTAGAACAATTTATACTGTAAACTACCATTCTTTCATTGTAGGAGACTCAAGGAGAAGAAACCCAAGAAGAAGAAGAAGTAGAGTCAAAGGAGGCTAAAGTCAAGTCAACAAGTGAACAGGTGCAACAGGAAGTTCGCTGCAGCAAAAGGGATCTGTCATCGCGACAAAATATGAAGAATTCCAGACAGAACTTTCGGGAAAAGTTCACCGCGACGAAAGAACCAGCAACCAAGCTAAAACTTTTGAGAAAAGTTCATCGTGGCAAACCTTTAAATACCCAAACCGTTTTCAAAAATTCACCCATTGTGCAACCTGATCCAAACCCATTTTCTTTTAAAACCTACCATATTAGGTTAAGAGAGCTGACACTTAAAAGAGATAACAACTTTCAACTATCTCAACTTCAGACATTCACCATTCCCTCTCCTCCATCTTCCATCGTCAACTTCTCTACTGACAGCTGCTACCATGGATGCTTCCAGTGGGTTTCCGATTTTGAGTTCTCCTGAAGCAATGCTTGGCTAGGCACCTTTTCCTCTTGAAGATGTAGCAATGGCTAGAGTTCAATAGGCTTCAAAGGGGAGTAATTTGTTCAATATTCAGCTACATTGTTATAAACTCCTAGGTTTAGGTTTTGTAATTTTGTAGTGGAATATTCTTGATTAAAGTTTAATCAAGTGTTGAACATTTAATGTGTTGTTGGGATTTGTTGATGTAGAACTTAGAACTTGAATATATGAAGTCTCATATATGTCTATTTATGATTTGGTTAATTCTCTCTTATCTGCCTAGTTGTGTTTGATGTTGAGATGATGCTAGATCCTAAAATAACTTATTGCATTGACTTATCCATAGCACACACTAAGATGCATTCAACAAGGTTTTAAAAAATGGAGTTCATTGATTAAAACCTTGGACTTAAAGAGTTCTTTGAGGTTTACCAATTGAAACTTAGTGATTCACTCCCATAAAAATTCGTTTTGAACTGTGATATCCAAAGCTCGTTTTCAAGAGGATACTTTCATCATTTGATCTTTGTTTTCATTTTATTACTTTTCTATTCCCGAAATCCAAAAAAAATACTTTTTATTACATTTTCTTTTAATTCACTTATTTTTGTTAAATTTTCCAAAGATTAAAATCCCCACTTCCTTGCTAATTAGTTTGCATATCATGACATATAGGCTAGGTTAGTTCCATTGATCAGGTTTCGATTAAGTGAGATGACCCGAGGTTGCATTTTATACTGCAATCTTTGGAATTAAATTTTTTATTTGACCTCCAAGGGTAAGAACAGAAGGCTTCCAATCACCTGCAATTGCCATTTACTAATTTAATTATAGTTAGATTAATTTCTTTATGAAATAGGCTGCAAAAAATCAAAATAATCTTTCTATAATTGAACTATACATTTTCCTTAACGAAATAAAGATAAGCAAATTGCAAGATAGATGGTATAATAAAAGTGGATATAGAGGAAGGAAACATTAATATTAAAGAAAACTTCTATAAGTCTTTTATCTCTCCATGTTCAATATCATTATGCTAGATATTTATAATAACCTAGTACCTTGAATAGAGTCTAATAAAAGAAACAATTTTAAAATGCAAACGGTACTAAAAACAAAATTAATCAAAATAAGTAATGAACAAAAAGATTAGTTAGCTACATAGTACTTTCTAGGATTTTCCTCTGCCTTCTCTCCAAAAAGCCATATGTCCTAATATGAAACCTTCCTATTTTAGCTAACTTCTTCTTGTTGTCCTTCCTTGTTTTAAAAATCTATTAACTTAATAGTTAAAGAAACTATGTAATACGTCTCCTGCCTAGCCTCTTAGTTGCTTTATCTTCTATGGCTACTTCCTCCTCAAATTGAGATTGAGTTTTAACTTGATTCCCATGAATTTAGCTCTAAATATTAATCTAGAAAACAACCAAGTTTTTTATTCTCACTAAATCTTTTTTTTAACCATAAATGCATGACATAGCTTTAACTAGCATTGAAGAGTATAGGTTAATCCTTAAGGATTATTAGTTAACTACCCACTATCCACAAAGTTAACAAGCTAGATCAATCTTTATAGGAGAGAAAATAAGGAAAATAAAATAAATAACAAATATAAACACTAATGTAAAGCATTGTTCAAGAATATACCAAAATATGAATTAATTAGATTTAGGCTAGATGCCTTTAGGACTTCACCATATCCAATTTCACCTTTAATGAATCCTTATTCAAAGGTTAATCAACAAAAATTACTTTTGAATCTAGAAAACCTAAAAAAAATTAATTCATTATATAATCTCTCTTGATAGATTTTATTTAGGAAGATCTTATAGCTTTCTCTCAAATAGCTTATACTCAGCCCTCTTTATTTATGTTGTGACCTAAACATACATCTCATCTTTCAAATCTCAATGTATGAATCATATAATGAATCTTCTACTTTCATTCTTTTAATTCAACCAATATAAAAGCATGGATTAAATTATAAGAAAACTATAATTTGGTTAAATCAAAGAATGAATAAGAGTATATCACATTCTAGGTTCTTCCTAACTAATTCTATTACCTTTTTAGATTATATTCTCATAAAGAATATCAACATAAAAATAATGAAGGAAAAAATAAAAACAAGTCATGTTCTTGAATATTAAAATCTTCAGAAAAGAATTGAAATCATCTTCTTTCTCCAAATAATGGTGAAGTCTTGATTAAAATTGAAACAAAACAACTTCAATTTGACTCTTGAATGTTTTCTTAGTCAAAGAACTTTTCTTCCACCTTTTTTCTCCATTAAAAACTTAAACCCTAAATTTTAATAAGCACCACCCCAAATACACTTTCGCATAGGTGACTATACTTTTTACAAATTTCTTCAAAAATAACAATGCCAATGGGTATATATATGGGACCATATACGACACCATATTCTTCACAAAAAGGTAATATGGGGCATTAGGATAAGGTCAAGAAATATAAGCAACCACCTTTATACACATCCCTTAGTATGAGATCATGTACACTACTATATTATGTGGCTCTTCTCCAATCTTCCAAATTTTGCTTTAATTTTCTCCAATTCTTCTCCATTTTGCTTCTTTTCCTTATACGGGCAGAACTTTGACCTGAAATGACAAAAATTCTTAAGTATCAAATCCTTTAAATTCATCCAAACACAAGTATACTATGAAAATATTGCTAAAAATAATATATGTTTAGCATACATCAAACTCTCCCATAATTAATCAATTGCTTGTCCTTAAGAAAACTAACTCATTATTCATTCTCAAACAGAAAAAAGACTTCCAAAAAATGCTTAACCAATAAAAAATTAAATCATTCTATTCATCAATCATTTAATCCTAAAGGATTATCAAAATTTTATAAAACCAAATGCTTTCATCAATTCACAAGTTAATTCAATTTACTTCATGACTTTTCAAACTTTAACCCAAGTCACAAAATGTAATCGAATGCAAAAATTAAACACAAATAAGATACATACTTTAACTTTCAAATACATTTACATCCTTTTTCTTAATAAAATGTAAACATAATTAAGAGCATTAAAAGCTTGTTTGAACACAACCTTTTTCTATTAGAGTAAACACCTTGTTGTGAGTACCCTTAGTTACTTAACTAGGTCACAATCTCAAATGACTACTAGAAACACTTTTTAATTGCAACTTTTTTCTTTGGTACAAGGCTAGTGAAGTGAATATATTATGATGATTTATTTATATATTGATATATATTTTTTCAAATAATAAAATTGTTCAAACAAGGTTACAATTACTTGTGCGTATATATTTTACACAAAGAATATTATAATGATCACTTTGTATTCATTTTCTAAATCCATAGGACAAATCAAACTCACTTATTCATCAACACTCATAACTAGTTATATAAGCAGTCCAATTTACCAAACAATAAAATTTATAATGAATTTCTAATAACAGCTAAAATTTTTCCTAAGAAATACTACTTACTGAAAAAATCATGACAAAACTGATAAGCTTGAATATACTCGTATAAGTGTGTAGTCCTCCATCCCCTACACTTCATGTAAACATTGTCTTTAATGTTTCCAATATGAAAGAAAATATAAAAAATGAGAAGAGGGTAAAGGAATAAAAGGACATGAACTTCCCTAATTTTTGAGTCACATGGTCAAGTTAAGATGTGAATATATTCCATAAATATGTCATTGATGTGCTAAATGGACTAAAAAGGATATTGGTAATAAATTAAGTCCAAATGAAATAATAATATCAATAGTGTGTATATATATATATATGATCAAGAATATTCATATAAACTAAAAACATAAAACACAAAACACAAACATAATTTAATGGTCCTGGGGAGGTGGTGGATTCAGATATGGAATGTATAGCACTATCGCCCACTTGTGCTTTAATTCTTCAAATGAAATCATCTCCATTAGGCTTCTTATGGAGGACTTGGTTATCATTATCCTCATGTTTTCATCAGAAACAGTGGTCTCCTCTCCAACTAGTGTAGTAGTACTTTACATCTCTCTAATATTAACATCCGTAGCATTCCCCCTCAGTAGTAAATGCCTCAAGCTAGTTAAATTCCCTAGGCTTACTAAGTTTGACTATATCCCCTTATACTAGCTCTGGCTCGTTCTCCATCTCTATTCCCACTGCTAGCTCCTTTGGATATACTAGTGGAGGTCAAATCTCCACTCATATATGTTACATGATTTGTTCTATAATATTGCCCAACCAATTCATATATGGCTCAATATATGTCATATTAGCTAGTTGAGCTACTAGTGTAGATGGTAATGTTAGTGGTGGTTAGGTTGGAGCTCTCTTAGGTCATGTGGTTTAATCCTCCTGAGTAAGCACCTCGTTATTTACTCATAGTGAGGAACTCTAATGTCATAGGCATAGGAGTTCCTACCATTATGAGATCCATTTCATCTATAGGCACTCTTGACCTATAAGATAGAACACTAATAATCCTAAGGTTGACCATGTCGAAGAATCATTATACTAATGTATAAAGATTATGTCGAAGTCTGTTACCATTGATATGGGTATATTCTATAGGATGATATAAGTGTGTAGTTACCATTGATATCTAATAGCTCCTTACATCTGTATCTAGGAAATCTCATTTAATATGGATCCAATTGACATCAACAAACCCACACAATTCTTAATGTAGAATCTGCAAGTTGATCACAAATTTATTGCAGCTCAAATTGGGGTCCACACCTCTTAGTCTAAACTTAAGGACTAATATGTCCACCTATAATTTTCTTGTGTCGTCTACTTCTAATGTGCATATAAGCTCTAACATAAGCTAGTGATAGACTAGATCATGATTACTAATGACATTGTACCACCTATCAAATGAAATATCTCACATACCCCATTGGTGAGATTAACCTATTTGAGGATGTCCTAATCAATGAAATGAGTTAGTGGTGTCCACTCTAGTCCTCTTGTGTGCTACTGGCTATGTAAGTGGACTAGGTAATCCCTAAGTACGCACCATAGTGTGATATTTGGAGAAAAACATAAATAAGATCGCTAAAATGATAAATGATATCGTATGAATGCAAAAGGATGGAGTATAGAGTAAAAGTATGCAAAACAAAAGAATGAGCCACTAAGTATAATGTAATCAACCTATAATACTCTTATACAGCTTATAACACTAAAATATCAATCCCATGTCTGTTAGTTTATTATAGAGCCTAAACTAACCATTCCTTTGAATATAAGGCACTAAAGTAACCGATATGAGTCATATTAAGAATTTCCTATCATATAAAGTACATATAAGTCTCAATTCACTTGATTCATAGTTGTATCACCTAAAAATAATGCATAATGGAAATATAATCTCACATAAACAGAAGACACAATTTATAGTATTAGGTAATCTAAAATGCACCTAACTAATAAAATTAGGGCTGTTATAGAAAAATACCTAGATGAAGCTAAAAATTTGATTAATAAAAATAAATGTGTTAGGCTATTCTATGTTTGATTTAAAAGGGATAGGGGTGGTTTATCTCTTTAAGAATTAAAAGAGGAATTGAAATTTCAAAGATAACACAGTTAAGAATGAGAAAATACAAAGGTGTACACCTTATATAGTGCCCTACATATCACTTATCTAGTATATGTATTGCCTTATAGTGTCAATACGTGGGACAATATAAGTAATAAAAGGGCATGTTGTTTGAATTTAATTTTATTTGGAAAAAAACTGGGGATACACGGGACCTATAAGGGATTATGTAAGTTTTATGTGTAAAAGTGGTGGAAGTTCCTACTTTAGTAGCTTGAAGATTTAAATCATCCATTTTGTACTTCTTTGGAATCTTCTTAAGAATGGCCCTCTCGTTTGACCATTGGAGTGGTTTTAAGCCATGTCCTCTATGAGATTGTACACTTCATAAACTACCTTGGTTATTATAGCTCCACTAATTGCAGCATCTATAAAGATCTTTATATTGTAGGTCATTCCATTATAAAAAGTTCCAAACTAGTAGCCACTTTTCTAAGCTATAGCAAGGATAAGACCTCAACAACTCCATGTATCTCTCCTAAACCTCACATAATGACTTCTCTTCCCTTTAAGCAAAGCTTATGATATGGTTCCTTACCTAACATAGAGGAAAACACATTGATAAAAATTAATATAGCGTTATCCCTTAAAGAGAATGGGAATGACTAAAACTTAAGGTCATTAAGAGGTACACCTTTTAGCTTCAATGTATCGCAGTATTTTAGAAACATCGATAAATATAGGTTAGGTCTTCAAATGGTGAACTTATAAATTGGTCTTACTACACCATAGATAACAAGAAGGGCTTTATTTCAAAGTTGGCAACTTGGACATTAGGGTATGTTTGGGAGTTTAAGAAGGAATGGAATGGAATGGCAATTAATGGAAGGAATAGAATGGAGTGGAATGGAATGGAATGAAATGAGCCACTCCATTATTTGGAAGTTTAAATAAAATAAGAGAGGGACTCTTTTGACCATTGTTTGGCAGTGATACTAAAAATGAATGGAATGGAATGACTTGTAATATTTTTTTTCCAAAATTACCCTTGTAATAAAATATGCATAGTTGCTATGAAACTATTTTAGTAACCCCAAAGCATTTCAAATTGTAGGATGCCCAGAATATAGTTTTCTCTTTTTCCTATATGAGCAATCAACTTTCTTGTTCTTTTTCATTAACCCTTATCGTTAGGCATTTATTCATGTGTCTTGTTATGGTTGATAATCATTTTTGGCGTTGTAAATCTATTTCTACATTTCGCAGTGTATATTAATAATATATTTAAAATTTATGAACATTTACAATGTTAGCTTTATCAAGAGCATAGTAGCTATGGAGGAAAAAGTTCGTCAATGGAAGAAGCCAGTTAAAGCAGAAATACAATGGACGTAGTAACATGTAGCCGCGTAGCTTTATCAAAAGCATAGTAGCTGTGGAGGAAAATGTTCGTCAATGGAAGAAGCCAGTTGAAGGAGAAACACTATGGACGTAGTAACATGTAGCCACGTAAGTATTTGCTGGACTGGGGTTGTAATTTCATTAATTTTTTTAGGGTATTTTGTCATTAAATTAGGGTTTGAAAGGCAAGCTAAGCCATTCCATCCCTGACCCCCCAATTTGGGAGGTCATAAAATATTGGATTTTGGATAGCAAAGGATGGCTTCCAAAGCCATCAATTGCCATTCCATCCTGTTTCAAAATAGACTCCCAAACAATGACCCAAGTCCATTCCCTTCCCTTCCATTCCTCCACCCACATCCAAACATACCCTTAGGTTGCGCAATGCTTGAGCCAATGCCTTTGGTAGTTGAAGTGGTAAAATCCTTCAGTGATATTTTATTTTTGACAGCTATCTTTACTTCGTCATCTTTTATTCTCCTTTAAAGTCTTCTTTTTATGTTTAAGGTTCTCTCAATCTTAGCGTCTTTCTTAACATGATTTCTTGGATCGTCAAAATTGTGCATATAATAAGTGATTTATAAAAGAGAAAGAATAAGGAAATTTTTATTAAATAAATATTATAGATAAAACAAAAAAATAAACATATGAAGAAGTAAAGCTATGAAGATCACAAATCTAGCTTTGCCAGATGACTTGATATTGTTTTGTAGAGTTGAGAAAAACTCAATAAATCTAATCTTGCAAGTGATGAAGGAGTTCCAAGAAATCTGAAGCCTATGATGCAACCTATTAAAGAGTTGTTTCTACTTATCTTGTAACTCAAGTACAGAGGTAGCCTGATAGATGGATATTTGAACATATTTTACCACCCATATTTGATGCATTTTGCTTGATATTTTATTCTTTTATCTTATATTTGGTATTTAATATACTCTTAGTGTGTTTACAGGTGATAATTGCCTTTATGGACTTGAAAGAGAGGAATTTGGACGAAAATGCGGCAGAAAACAGAAAATCAGCAATCTAGAAGGAGTGTACAGTAGTGCACATTCATAATATCCAGTGATTTCCAATTATGTACGTTCCTGTGCACTGTTGTGCACACGACTATGTATAACCGAAAGGTTAGGTTTTCATATAAAAGTAATGTTTCAGAGGCAAAATGAAATGACAAAGTGGCTAGCACTGTTTTGAGATGTTTAAAGGTCTAGAAGCTATTCGGAGCTTAGGAGTGGGGATGCAGAGTTTTTATCTAGAGAATCATTAAAATATAAGATCGGTCATCTATATTAGTAGAATCCGCAATAGAGAACAATCCGGGAGATTTAGAATATGTTTTCGTGTTCATCAATGTATAGCTAATTTTTCTATTAGTATATAGGTCAGATGAACCCTATTTGAATACTTTGGCATGTTTTGATTGTTTTGCTAATGCAATTGAGTTGATTGATTGTTGTGATCCTATTATTTGTTTTATGATAGTATATTAATCTAATTTATTAGACTTTAATCTGATTTCATACTTAGTGATTGAGAAATCTTAGGTTGAATAGATCCACAATAATTAGAAAGAGTTAATTGTAATCCTAGAGATTGGACGACATAAATCTTCTAGATTAGGGTCAAACCTAATAGAGGGATTCATAATACGGTAAAGCAATTCTATAAGTTTTAACCTAAGTAATTTGGTTAGAGATCTTAGAAATAGTTGTTATTAAACTCAAGCATACCTTAGGAATCTCCACGGTCCAATAAATCAACAACATAATTGCATGACAAACAATCAATCAGTTACGGTTTTAGGGGGATTTGAAACCTAAGTACTAATCATTTGATATCAATAAATAACTTAGTGACTTGGTCAATGCTTGCTTAAATCATGTTACTTTATTTACTTTAACTATTTAATTTTAGTTTCATTAATTCAACCAAAATCATTTTGTAGGCTAAATAATAGAACAACAGTAATTACTAGTATTTACTATCCTCATGGGATTGTCCCATATATATCGGTACTAGCTACAGTTACACTGTGCACTTATGATATTAAATATTGACCACTCACGAAAAAGGTCGAACAAGTTTTTGACGTTATTGTTGGGGACTCTGATATTAGGAACACTTTAGTTTTGTTAATTAGTCATTACTTTTGTTTGTTTGTCATGTTTTATTTATTTGTTTTTACTTTACGTGATTTAGTTTGCTTTGCTTAATTGCTTGTTTTTATTTTACGTTATTTAATTTATTTTTGTTAGATAGGTTATTTCCTTAGATTAGGCTAGACTTCAGGTAAGTTTATGACCTGGAATAATACTGAGAAGCTATTTGACGTAGATCTTAAGATATAACTATGCATAGGAATCATCATAAAACAAACCTTAGGGAGTTTGAATTAGATCGTTAAATAGAGGACTTAGAAGGTCACATGAACAATGAAGAATCACACAATACTTAGAAGGTCACATGAACAATGAAGAATCACACAATATAGTGGACCAACCAAAGATAATGTTCGGCTATGCTTTAAATGGCATGAAGTCCAACATTGTGAGACCAACTATACAAGCGAACAATTTTGTGATCAATTCGAGCATTATTGAAATGGTACAACACTCAAGTCTAATTTGACGGATTCCAAGACGAGAACCCTAACGAGCATCTCTAACTTAGAGATTTACGATACATTTAAAATAAATGAAGCGAGTGATGAGGCCATCAGATTATCTCTATTTCCTTTCTCTTTGAGAGGAAAAGCAAAGCATTGACTTAATTCTATGAGACCATTGTCCCTAACCACTCGGCATCAAGCGGCATAATTTTTTTTATTAAAATACTTTCCTCTTACGAAAATTGTAAAGTTGAGGAACATCTCGTATTACTCTCAAACTGAAGGAGAATCATTATGCGACACTTAGGTGAGATTTAAGGAGATGCTTCAACAATGTCCACATCATAGATTACCTTTGTGGATGCAGATCGAAATAGTAACACAAAGAGAAAACAAGAAAATAGTATCGATGGTCGCAAGAATTATGATGGATCTGATGTTATGAACAAGAGAAATTAGAGAAATCACATCAAGCAACAAATAGATATGAAAACAAACTTAAAAATATTGCAATATCGATGAAGATGCAGAAGATAAAGTCAATGCAGAGGAAAGAAACCAATATAAGTATGAATTGTTTTTATGAAAAAAAAAAGTTTCTAAAATAGATGAAAATTTATTTTCAGAAATTACGAAAACGTAGTTTTTAGGTTTTTTATAAAATAGTTGCCATTTTTTTAAAATAAAATATACAAACAAGTTTAACTAAACACGATTTTAAGGCCTTTTTTTAATTTACAAAAATTACAACAACAAAAAAAATAAAAAATTGATGACAAACAGCCCTTAGAGTTTAAAATTTTTATATTTTTCTTTAAGATTACATAAATTTTTTAATCGATTAAAATTAAATGAGATTCGACTTATCTGAACAGGACACGACGTCATGCCTAGGTGACTAGTGACCATGTTGTGCCCAGGGATAAGCCTCTGCTCGTCAATCAGCAGATAAAAAGGACAATTGTAATTCGACACGAAATTAATTGGGTGTTATTTCCGAGCTGAGCCATCAGTCGCTGTAGTTCACCGCCTATCAGCTATCACCCAACGAAACCACCCTTACCGCAAACGGTTGAGGAATTATCCCTTCTTTATTCTTTGATTTGCGACTCAGATACTCTCCAAATTTCTCATCTTGGTAAGGTTTCTCCACCCAAATGTTCGTTAATGTCGTTTGCTTCAGGTGTATTCGTTAAATTTTATGTCTTTTCCCCTGCCCCATGCTTTTTTTTGTATGATTTTGAAATTTTTGTCATCTCGGTCACTTCTTAGTTCTGGTTCGTACAGTAGGATCAGAATCGAAGAACGAAACCTCAATTTTGTTCCTTTCTTTGATTCAGTTGTACTGCCCCACACAAATTTCATGGAAAGCTGCTGACTTTCAGGATGCTTTAATAGGGTTACGAATTCTGCTTGTATTTGTGCTCGTAGTTTTCATAAATACTAATACATTCCCGATTATTGGATAGACTATAAAAGAGGGAAGAACAGAAGATAAATACTGAGTGAGATAGAGATGGCGATGCGGGATCTTGTTACGGGAGGAGCAGCATGCGCAGTGTCTGATTCTTCTTCTTCATCTTCCAATCCTCTTGGTGCTCTAGCCAATGCTCTTATTGGCTCATCCTCTAAGACCCAGGTTTTCTTTGTTTTCTTTCTTTCATATTTTTTTTTATTATTGTTAATAATAAGACTATTGCCTTATTATTTAGGGATAAGGAACTAAAAAGTATTAAAAATTTTGATTTTTTTTTTTTACTTGTCATGTTTTCAATTAAGCATTCAAACTTTTAAAAATCATAGAACTCAGTTAACAAGTTACCTCCATTGATATTTTATTGGTGTTGTTGACGAAGTACGCGAAAATTGATATTTAAAGGGACTACATGGCTCTTCGTCTTTCTCAGCATGGTTGTTGAGCATTTGTGACAAACATATTGTTATTATGTATTCAAAATATTATTTGATAATAAAAAACTATACGAAAAAGAAATGCCATGAAAGTCCTCTAAATGTTAGTTTTACATCTAAATGTTAGTTTTTACATTGCTTTATCAGTAACACCAATAAAATGTTAAAGAAAACAATCTTTTGAATTAATTTGTCTGATTTTTAAAAATTTGGATATTTAATTAAAAACTTTACAAAGTTGGATATTGAAATTAAAAAAATAAAAAAAGTTTGAACTTTTTGTTATCCCTATTATTTATGCTTTGCTCATTTGACTAGTTTTTCTTTATTGTTAAGACTATTTAATTTTTGTTGTTCTTATTGTTGTTTCATTGTTTACTCACCTCTGATGTTTCATTTCCCTTTTATTTGTCTATTTTGTCTTTGTTTTGACAATTGAAACTTATCCATGTAATGTTTACATGTGTTTAATATGAATAAATTGTAAAATTTGGATTATATAGTATCATTTTGTAAAATTTGGATTATATCGTATCATTTGCTAACAACCGGAGACATCTTACCTGCAATACTTGGTTTTAGCTTTTATACTCATTATTATCTTATTGTGTATGCATTAATCAGGAAAGGCTAAATGAAGCCCCTGTATCAACCCCTACTACTTCAGTGAATGGATTCTATCAAGACACTCCTGACCCTATGAGGGGTCTTCCAGGAGCTGAATTTGACCATTCTTTATCTCAGCCCAACGCTCAGGTATGGTGTTCTATTTCTAAATTTACTTCAAGTTCTATTCATCACTTGGAAGTTTTTTCACCCATCTTTTTGATGTTTTAGGGTTCAGAATTTCTTCGTGGGTTCCGCTCTCCAGATCAAAATAGGTTTTCTGATGCATGGGAGGAGATACATCATTCTCGTGTTCTTCCTCCTCAACCTAATGTTCCTCAATTCAATCACACACCTAGTGCTCAACTCCAACCGACAATGGATGGTAATGTCTCAACTTTCAATTTGGAAGTTCACTTTAAGATATTGATGCCATCAACATTTGTTGGTTTCTATGGGATTTGGCTACTAATTTAGATGAGACGCTAATGGTTATCATGATGGAAAACTAAAATGTTGCCCAAAGTTTAACCCCAATGATCATGTGTATTAGAGATTTTAAATTGCATTGTCCGAGAGATTAACAAGGTGATGGAGCTAGAGGTTTTACCACATTATGAGTTGATAAGCATGGATGGCTAGCCACTATAATAGGTGAATGGGCATGTGAGGATGGTGGTATGCTAGCCAGTTCAAAGATGAAATTTTAAGTGACAAGAATGTGTATATCTTGAAAGATGCCTGTGTTTTGTTTATAACAATTACCTTAAAAAAATTGAATCTATGGGACGTGTCTAAGGGTAATGTTGGAAGAAGCTTACTTTTTAGCCTATATAACCATGATGTATAAAAGGTTCCTACGCCAACATTGATGCAAAGGCGCAGACTGCGATCAAATCATATTGACCATAACAATAATGAATAAATTCTTAAATTCTTCTAAAACAACATTTTTTGATCCCTTGCAGGATCTCCCCAAACAGTTCTGTCAAGCTTTTTGCACTCGTTCATTGGTAGTAGCCATGGAAGAATTCCATTTTGTCCTACCAACCTTCCGATGTTAGGGCTGTCTCAAGGTGACAAAAAATGCATACGCGACCGTAGCAGCATAATGGCACGACACTTTTTCCCTGATCAGAGCGAGGATTATATTAATGCTCAGGTAAAATTGTTCTTCCTTCTTCAAGGTCTGCTAGTTCTTTTAATTCTTTTATGTTGAAATGTTATTTCTCTTTCTTCAATGTCATTAAATATGGAAAGCTATGAGTCTCAGCTTCACAAAGTTATCTCTATTAGGTGAATGCATTGCTGTCTTCCTTAGAGATTGATGGAAGTGTCCCAGCACAGGGACGTTTTCCTGGAAGACTGTGGGAACTGGAGGAGTATTGGAATGAGTCTCAAGGTCCTCTAAGAACTAGTCTTCAAGCTAATGACAGGTGGATTGAAGAGTTCAGCCAACACAAAGCACAACGTGATGATCCTGATGCTTGGGCTCACTCATTTGAACAACAATATGGTGCCAATGGTTGGGTCTCACAATTTGAGCAGGTAAAAAAGTTGGCATTCATACCTTATGGAGACAGAAACTGCTTTTTAGTTGATAGATCTGATGGAGCTGCACAGTCATTGTTGGTCTCAGACCATTCTCATGCTTAGATATGTCAACTATGGTGCAAAATAATGTGATTATTCAAATATGAAGCTATTAGTAGCAACTTCTGTACAAGGAAAAGTAAGGCAATGACAGACAATTTGGAGAAATATATCAACTTCTATGTGATATTCAAAATTAAAATGTGAACTTCTGCGCACTTTTTTAGGTTTGATAGTCTTTCTTTGGGACCACAGAGGTTTACTTGCTGGGTTTTGATATGCTTAAAGTTTTGTGCTCCTGCATCCATGTCATTTTTCTAGGAACTTCCATTTAGATGTTGCTTACTTGTTAATTTCTTTTTCATTATTTTCTTCTCACTATCTTTTTACACTTTCTGAATAGTGACATTCAACAGTCATATCATGGCTTCAAAATTTTCCATTTCATTCTCTTTTATATTGGTTTCTTATGTTAGATTTAGCTCTTTTCTCATTGTTGATCTATACATTAAGCTAATTTTAAGACGTTTGCTATGCAATCTGTTCAATTTATCTTGATAGTTTGACCATTCACTTGTTTCACAGTGTAATTACATGGATTTTGTAGGTCACGTTGATAAGTATCATTCTGTTTGATGTTTTTCCAATTTATCTTATGTATAAATGGCTATAGGAACAAAAAGTGGCATCAATGGGTCAGATGAGGCATGCCAATGGCTCAAATATGGCAGCAATGGAGCAGACTCATATGCTTGCTCAAACATTGGCTCAAAACAATGACCCTAAGTTTCAGGTTTATATGCTTTGCCATCTAACAAGTTTCTTTAACATGGGGTGCATGTCAGGTCATGGGTGGCAACTCTTCTGTTACTATATAAATGAGCTGTCATTACTAGTGGAACTTTTGTGCTTTACAAATACATAGATTTACCATATGTTGTGTTAGCATCATTCTCTTCCACACATCTTTATGTACTGAAATTGGAAATATTTTTGAGATATTGGAAACATGTAAGATTACTCATTTCTGTGTGTATGCATGTGTGGGTACATATATATATATATATATGAGAAGAATGATAAGTTTTCTATATTTTACTTGGAATAATATTACATGTATTTATACAGGAATACATAGGTTTAAACTAGGAAAATAATCCCTATAATTATGCCAAATCCCTATAACTATGATATTTACATTAACTGTATAATCCCTATAATTACGTAACTGCTATATTCTGTAACACTCCCCCTTAAGCTGGAGCATATATATTGATCATGCTCAATTTGTTACAAATATAATTAACCCGATTCCTTGGTAATGCTTTGGTGAACACATCATCTAATTGGCTCCCTGTTCTGACATGTTGAGTTGAGATTGATCCATCTTCTAGCTTTTCCCGGGTAAAATGACAGTTGACTTTTATATGCTTGATTCTCTCATGAAACACAGGATTATTTGCAATATACATTGCTACTTCATTGTCACGCCATAAGTTCATTGGTTTAGATTGAACAAACCCAATCTCACCAAGTAAATGACGTAACCATATGAGTTCACGGTAGTCTGTGCCATAGCCCTATATTCGGATTCCGCACTTGATCGGGATACAACACTCTGTTTCTTGCTCTTTCTAGAAACAAGATTGCCTCCAACAAAAACACAGTAACCTATGATAGAGTACCTGTTTGAAAGATCTCTTGCGTAGTCGGCATATGTGAATCCATCTATAGTGTGGTGACCATAATTTCGATATAAGATGCCACATCTTGGTGCACCTTTTAGATATCGCAAAATATGAATAACAACATCCCAATGTGAGGTTCTAGGAGATGACATGAATTGACTTGCAACACTTACTGGAAAGGCAATATCAGAACGAGTGATAGTAAGATAGTTCAAATTTCCCACAATTTTCCTATACGTCTTAGGATTCTCAAGCAAGTCTCCATCTTCAACTTTTAACTTCACATTTGGTGTAATAGGCACATAACGTCTTTGACAAAACCAGCATCATTTAATAAATCCAGACAATATTTTCTTTCAGATAGATAGATCCCTTTGTGACTGCGAGAAACTTCAATTCCTAACAAGTATTTCAATGGTCCTAAATCCTGTCTGAAAACGAGTCCCAAGGAATGCTTTCAACCTTGTGATCCCTGCTTCATCACTTCCAGTGATCACTATATCTTCCATATATACAACCAATAAAATGCACACAGAACTAGATGATGCAAAGAACACTGAGTGATCATATGCACTTCTTCTCAAGCCAAACTCAATCATTACATTACTAAATCTTCCAAACCAAGCATGAGGTGATTGCTTCAAACCATACAGAGACTTCCATATTTTGCACACTTTCCCTGACATGAATTGACTTACATCGCAAAATATGAATAACAACATCCCAATGTGAGGTTCTAGGAGATGACGTGAATTGACTTACAACACTTACTAGAAAGGCAATATCAGGACGAGTGATAGTAAGATAGTTCAAATTTCCCACAATTTTCCTATACTTCTCAGGATTCTCAAGCAAGTCTCCATCTTCAACTTTTAACTTCATATTTGGTATCATAGGTGCATCACGTCTTTGCCTTAATAAAACCAGCATCATTTAATAAATCCAGACAATATTTTCTTTGAGATAGATAGATCCCTTTGTGACTGCGAGAAACTTCAATTCCTAAGAAGTATTTCAATGGTCCTAAATCCTTTGTCAGAAAACGAGTCCCAAGGAATGCTTTCAACCTTGTGATCCCTGCTTCATCACTTCCGGTGATCACTATATCATCCATATATATAACCAAGCAACATATCCAGGTGGTTGCTCCATGTAAACCTCTTCAGATAAGTCCCTATGTAAAAAAGCATTCTTCACATCAAGTTGGTGAAGTGCCCAATTGTAAGTGGCAGCTAAGGAGATAAACAGGCGGACAAAAGAAAGTTTTGCAACTGCAAAAAAAGTCTCAGAATAATCCACCTCATATGTCTGAGCATATCCTTTAGCAACCAACCGAGCCTTTAATGGAGCAATAGAACCATCAGGATTCATTTTAATAGTGAACACCCACTTACAACCAATAGCCCGTTTCTTTGAAGGAAGAGGCACAAGATCCTAAGTATGCTTCAGCTCTAAGGCCATCATTTCTTCATTGCAGCTTGCCAACCATCATGAGCTAGTGCTTCAGCAAGGGATGTTGGGACAATAGCAAAGTCTAAGGAGGCTTCAAAAGACTTGGATAAGGGAGATAAAGCATGATAAGATACAAAAGAAGAAATAGGGTAAGTGCATGCGCGTTTACCTTTACGAAGACCAATAGGAAAATGAAAATAAAGGCTAGCATCAGGTAGTGGTGAGGAATCTGGAGACGGAGCAGAATGGATTGGGTCCATGTCCTGGCCGATGGGAGGTGCCTCAATAGGCTGCCGCACACGTCGAGAATAAACTTGACGAATAACAGGTTAAGAGGGAGGAGAAACTATTTGTTTACTAACAATATAAATAATAAAATCGTCCCTGAATTGCTAGAGTGCGAAAGGGAAGGCACTGGAGAACCAAAGAAGGGGGTATTCTTGAAAAAGGTAACATCAGCAAAGGCCAAGTAACGACCCAATGAAGGAGAGTAACAACGATATCCTTTTTGTGCACGAGAATATCCCAGAAAGACACACTTGAGTGACTTGGGATCCAATTTTGAGATCTGAGGCTGCATATCTTGAACAAAGCAAGTACACCAAAAAATTCGAGGAGCAAGAGGGAACAATGTATATGAGGGAAAGAGAAGGGAATATCGAATCTAACCGTCAAGAACAGAAGAAGGCATTCAGTTGATTAGGATATGGAATCTGATTGTCAAGAGCAGAAGAAGGCATTCGGTTGATTAGGAAACGATCAGTAGAAATTGCATCGGCTCAGAAAAATTTTGGGACCTGCATATGGAACATTAGTGCCTAAGCAACTTCTAACAAGTGACGGTTTTTTCGCTCTACTATACCATTTTGTTGAGGGGTAACAATACATGATAATGAATAATACCATGCTGAGAGAGATTCGATTGAAAAGTATGGGAAACATATTCTTTAGCATTATCACTTCTCAAAATGTTGATGGATTTGTTGAATTGAGTCTTAATTTCCGCATGAAGGGCACAAAATATAGTAAACAATTATGATTGAGTTTTCATAGGATAAAGCCAAGTAACCCGAGAATAATTGTCAGTAAATGTCACAAAATAACGAAAACCTGATTTGGATGGAATAGGATAAGGACCCCATACATCAGCATGCACTAAGTAAAAGGAAGACTCAACTCGTTTATTTAGTCTAGGAGAATAAGAAACCCTATGATGTTTAGCAAATTGACAAGCTTCACACTCCAAGACAGATTCTCGTTTAAGACTGGGACATAACTTTCGTAAGATTATGATAGACAGATGACCAAAACGACAATGAAGTTGCAAAAGGGAAGATGAGCTTGTGCAAGCAATCGATCGAGGTATTGCCTTAGAAGTTGAATTAGGAACATACAGGCCACACCATAGAAATATTCAGTAACACCATAGAAATATCTCAGTAGCTGCACCAACACAACAGAAGGAAGCTAGGAAAATCAGAAGCACTAAAAAACAAAAGGGAGCTACGACTGTCTTCTACACCAACATAGACTAGTAATATCTTGAAATTGATAAGATATTCAGACAAGGAAAGAGGGGGCGACGCCGAACGAAGAAACCAGTTCGAAAGACGGCGGCTCACGTGCCCTCACGTGCTAGCTTGTGGAAATGGCGTCTGGGATTGGACGACGCTTGCGGGTCACGGGCTCAAGATTCGATGATTGGATTTTAGGGGATGACCAATCGGCACCAGTAGTGTCTTATGAAGGAGGTGAGAAAAATATTCTCCAAAAAACATGTCACCCACAGTCGGGATATTGCTTTACGATAGGGCAGAAAACGAAAGACAAAAAACTAAGGAAGAGACCTAGCAATAGGACTAGGCTTTGATACCATGAGAAGAATGAGAAGTTTTCTATATTTTACTTGGAATAATACTACAGGTATTT
>JANIPM010000009.1:209534-221709 GCA_027478405.1 Erythroxylum cassinoides
AATAGGACTAGGCTTTGATACCATGAGAAGAATGAGAAGTTTTCTATATTTTACTTGGAATAATACTACAGGTATTTATACAGGAATACTTAAGTTTAAACTAGGAAAATAATCCCTTTACTCGTGCTAAATCCCTATAACTATGATATTTACATTAACTATATAATTTCTATAATTATGTAACTGCTATATTCTGTAACAATATATATTTCTGTATGTTTGTATGTGTGATTATATACATATATACATATGTGCGTGTGTGTGGGTGTGTATGTGTGTGTGCATGTCTGTATGTATATATGTATGTATGTATATTTATGTATAGTCTTTTTGGGGACTTATTGCAATTAGCTTCCTGGAGAAAAAATTAAGTGAGAAAAAATTAAGGGGTTTTTGATGTTAGGATTTTCTCAAATCCTTGGATTTTAATCTAACAATAACATTTGCATTGGAAACTGCCTTTGAAAACAATATAATATTATTCATATATTTCTGCAATATGATCGCAGCAAAGATGAATATCAGTGTAGTAATCTAAGAGGTTATTCAGTCTAATAGTGTTATTATTTGGTGCATAATCAAAATAAGAAATTTTATTGCTCTACTAAATGTCAAAAGGACTATTGGGAACATGTGACTAGTAGGGGAATTGGTAGAAATTAAGTTGATGGAAAGTAATTGAGTAACTTGTTTTAAGAATGCTATGACTAAGCTACGAAATATAAACAATACTTTATTAGAAAAATGCAGGTAGTAGGATGACTGGAAATTGGATTATCATTAATCATATTACCTGGTTTATAAACAAGTGATGAGCAAAGATACATCATGGAAATTGATGCTGACTGCAGGTTACTATTTCCTGCATGTTACATGAGCACTCTATTTTTCTTAACATCATACAAACATTCAATATGTTTGGTTTTTCTTTGCATGGTTGCTATATGAATGGTGTGGGGTGCATAGAATTCAAAGTTTCTTCAGTTTGTGTCAAAGATGAGTCGTGGTGAACTTATTATTGATGATAATCAAGTCAAGCCAGCAACATTGTCTTCAAATGGGGATTGGACAACCCAGTATCAACAACAGTACGGCGGGAGTTCCTGGGCAGATGAATATGTACACGATGAGGCAAGTTACGAATTTCCTAAAAAATAAGGCAACTTTTTACTTAAAGGATAATTTTCTCTTGCTCATAGAAAGCCTTGAATTTATCACTTCTTCAAAGTCCTAGTTCAAAGTCATGCTTTGTTACATTGCTTTGTTCAAAATAATTACAAAGATTGTTTCTGTTATAGAAATTTTGTGGATAATTCACAGAAATTGTATGTGTCACACCATGTTAAATCTGATAAATGCTGTAGACATTAATTTCGATTCTCTCATTCTTCTCTGATTTGGGAAGGTTCGGGTGGTAGTTTGGGTAGGGAAATGACATAGGAAAGTGTGAAAAGTTTGATTAAGGACAGTAAGAAGATTTAAATAAGAACAAAACTTATCTTCTCTTTTTCACATGTTCTTGATACTTTCTTTAATATTTAATTTTCTGATTTTTTTTCCTCAGCTTTCTCATAGGCCTGATCAATGGGTGAAGGAATTCACTTCTGGAGACCAAAGTAGACCAGTTGATGATCAATGGATAAACGAGTTTTCAAAATTGCATGTGAATGACTGGGTGGACGAATTTGGGCAGCAAGTTGAAGGGGCACTAGGGGAGAGTTCGACTGATAATTGGGCAAATGCATATGATGAGTAAGTAGAGTTAACAATTTTTAAGATTGATAAATTGGAAATAACATTTAGAAATTAGTTTCTAAGATATACTTGTAAGAAACAAGTTGTTGAGAAGCGTGTAAGAACCTTGTGCAGTTCGACTGCCCCCCCTATAATCTACTCAACCATGCAATCCTAAGATTGACCTTTCTTGACTCTTGGTACTTGTTTGTAATCTCAGCTTCTGTCTTGTGGATGACTTGTTTGGGTAATTGGATCAGTTACATTACTTGCTATGAAGTATTTTGATCCTCCTTCTGGGTTTATCATCTTTCTTTTAGTCATATGCTATTGCTAAAACTGCATTTGACATGTTTTTCTCAAATGTAAAATGCATTTGTAATTGATGTTTGAACTAGTGTTGAGGTTCAAAATTGTCATGAGATTTCATCATGTAGGATGGTCGAAAGAATTGTCCTTAGGCTTGCTAAAATTCAAATTTTAGGGATGAAATAAATGTATAGGTTGCTGAAATTTTAGGCTAGGTTTGTTGGACTATCAGATTATTGCAGGCAACTCTGATAAAGAAAACAAAAAAATAAATGACTCACAGGATTATGAAACTAGCATTGTTCGTAGGATGAAAACATCATTGTTAGGAGAAGAAAATACCAATTTTGTAGAAAAATCAGCCTTCATTCTTTGAAAGGTTGATTACATATATATAAAAAATTTCTTGGGATCCTCTGCCTAAGAGTAAATGGATAAAATAGAAGACTTAAGCCCGGAATAAACTAGGACAATATTAAACTTAATTTTCAATTCCTATCTAATAGGGAAAAATTTGCATTAAAATTTTTTAATAAATATGACAAAGCTGTCTCTTCTGTCACTGTTCATGACAAACAGGAACATAAAAAATGTCACACCAGGCCCCATTCTTTAACCCACCAAATTAAGACTAGTGGTTGTGCAATCGGTCCTTTCTTATTCATTTTTAAACTTTTTGTTTTGCATCCATCTTTGGTTGTATTATTGTGTTCAATGGTCAAGGGGATTTTTAAACTTGCAAATTTTCTCTTGTTATGCATGTATGTTTCCCTTTTTTTGGTCAATATGTGCATTCCCTTTTTACTGACACTCTTCAGAACAACTTAAAGGTACCTAAATGAGCAAGCAGCTAGCAGACAACAATCAGATGCTTCAAGAGGTGTCTATGTGTTCTCTGACATGAATCCTTATGTTGGTCACCAAAATCCATTAAAAGAAGGACAAGAACTATTCCGAAAGGGCCTTTTGAGTGAAGCAGTGCTTGCTTTAGAGGCTGAAGTTATGCAAAACCCTGAGAATGCAGAAGGTTGGAGGTTACTTGGAATTGCACATGCAGAGAATGATGATGATCAACAGGTTATTCTAATTTTCTAGTTGAATTATTAGATTGAGATATGCAATCTAGTCTATCTATTTTCCATTTAAGAAATTCGTGGAGGATCAGTCGCTTCCAGTTGTTTCACAAAGCTGCTTCTAGTTTTGGATTTGGTGTTATCACATGTTGTCCCAAGCTTCTTTAAGTTTCCAATCTGTGGCTTTACGCTTCTGCCTTCTATCTCTTGATATCCTAGTAATTACTATTCACAACTACAGACCAGCAGATTTTTAAGCTTCTTCTCCAGTAAAATCCTTTGCATGTAGAAAACTTATGATTTTCTAGTACCTTCTTAATGGTAGAATATTGTTCTATAAACAAACCGTTCCTACTGAAGCTTATAAACCCTCTCTTTGATGTGATCCTCTTGTTCTTCCCTATTGCTTAAATATGTGGATGTTCATGCTTTCGACTAACATATATATCATGTTCTTTTCAAAACTTAATAGTCTGTTTGAGTACTAACATTGAAGCCATTACTTGTAATCTGAAATACTAGTTCTATCATGATCATAGCTTTGAGAATTAAGCTTTCAGATGATTTCATAATCAAGAGGTTGTCAAATTAGAATTTTCTGTTGAATCACAAATTTGAGATATTGTTTTGTGTGAGGTTCTAATTTCATTTAACTGAAATTTACAGGCTATTGCTGCAATGATGCGTGCACAGGAGGCTGATCCTGCAAATCTAGAAGTGCTTCTTGCTCTTGGTGTGAGTCACACTAATGGTTAGTAATCGCTAGTAATTCTGGTTGACTGGCATTTACTGTTTTTTCCACAGCTTTAAGTTATGTGTCACAAAGTTTTAAATGAAAATATTCGTTACATGATTGAAGTCTTTGGTATCAAAAGGTTTTGAGTTTGATTTCAATTTGACAGTTATGTAAATATAACTTCTCATTAAAAATGCAGAGTTGGAACAGGCAGCTGCATTGAAATATTTATATGGATGGTTACGCAATCACCCAAAGTATAGAACACTTGCACCTCCCGGGCTTTCTGATTCTTTGTATTATGCTGATGTGAGTATTATTATACGCCTTACTGATTTTTCTGGCTGCCATAGGCCACCAAAGTAACCTTGTTTGTAAACATATCCTTGTGGAAAATCTTAATTTTCTTAAATAATAGATGAAGTTTGTTTTCTTTAAGTAGCACGATCAGATGTGCTTCATCTTGTTTTTGAACAGCTGTTTGCTGAAAGTTAGAATATGATTCCTTATTGCAAAGTATACTTGTTTGGAGGAGGCCTTACTATTCTACAGAATATGTAAAGAGTTGAAGGAATACTTATGTAGTCCATGTTGTAAAATGTGTTGATGAGACACAGAGAGAAAAGATCTTTAATCTTCATCATTTTGACATTAGATTACTTCCACAAAAATAAGAGAAGGTTTCTATTCTTGGGTATTTCAGGCTCTAGAGATATATTTTTGTTATTCTACATAGCACAGTCAGATTACCTGCATTGAGCTTACCTCTTTATCTTTTTCTTCCGTTCAGTTTTTTTCTTATTCCTTTCTGTTGTTCTTCTCCTTTAGTGATTTTGTCAGTTCTTCTAGCCTTAGTACATTTAATTTCCCTTTGATTTTTCTACTGAATTCCTTATCCCAGACGGGGCTTTGGACATATACTAGATGACCTTATGCTCTTAAGAAGTGGAAATTGTGCTAGGTGTTGTTCAAGTTATGACATTTCCCGGGAGTGCTCTACCTGTGGCATGACTTCTAGTACCTTGTTGGATCTGGCCCCATTTAACTTGATATCCCTTTTGGTTGGACATGAGATCACTTGATATTACAGATATTTTTGTCCATGGTGAATTTTAAGAGTAGGTTTATGGGGCAAGTTCTAGGATTTTGTTTTATGGGGAGTCGAACTATGTTTGTATACTGACAAATTCATTACACGGGCTTAAAAGATTTGATCACTCATGACTTGTGAGATTAAATACAACAGTGTAGGAGTTCAGTTCTATAGATCACATCATTTTGCATTCTATATGGAATTTCTCATGATAGTTTATTTGAATGATGACATACTTACTGTAGATGATTCAATTTATAATTCTAAGTTGAAAGATCACTTGTAACATTTGTTTATGATGATCTTAACATCAATCTTGTATCTAATTAGTGGTGTTGTTTTTGATCCAACTAGTTGCTAGAGATTGGTTGGCAAGCCTTTATAGCTTATGTTTACAGGACTACTTGTCACTTATATTGTACTTTAACGGACCTGATAGTCACCTTTCTAATTCCTGTGTGAGTTTGTCTTCTCCATGTATGAAGAGGCATCTTTCATTGTGTGGTACATCAAAAGAGGCTCCTGGGTAGGGGCTCTTGTGCTGGAACCATATATTGATATGCCAATATGTTTAGATACAAAATATGCTAACTCAAGTTTGATAGGTATTCCACTGCAGATTATGGTGCATTGGTCAGATTAAACTTTTGTTGTGAAAAAGTTAGGGAGAGTGCGGTAACTCATTCTAGTGTACAGGTTGAGGAGAGAGTCATATTTGTTGGGACATATAAGTTGCCATGCACCATCTTTTTGATGAACATTGGAATTTATTAGCTTAGGTGAGTTCCACAGTGGCTATGAGCTTGATTTGGGATAATTAGACATTACTATATTTTGTCTTTTATCCAATTTACCACATCAATTTATTGGAGATGATACCGTAACTTGAGAACTTAGTTCATAATTTTTGCAGATCGAACTTAGCTAAGTCTTTAAGGGGTTCTAGGTTTTTATGTATACTTGTTAGGGCCAATGACAATAATAACACTAAGCCTAGGATATGGAGAGTGTATTCACGTAGAAAGAAAGAGGGGGCTGCAAGGAATGAAGAGAATGATGTCAGGGTTAGTTAGAATGGATGCTGATGGGGCACAAGGGAATAACAGAATGTAATAGGGGCAGTTAAGAGAAAAAGGGGGGCAGAAGAGAGAGAGGGGGCATTCAGCAAGTAAGGAGTGAGAAGTGTGATTGTCGACAGAGAGAGAAATTATTCTCTCCCTGAGGAGCAACTCTTGCTCTAGTATAGGAAGTGATCCTTGGATTCACTTGTAATAGCAGTGTTATCACTGATTACTATCAATAATATACTGATCTCTAGCCTCTTAAGCTAGAGTTTTCTAACAGTACTCCTCCAGATATATATTATATTTGTGGTGAACACAATTTATCCAATGCACCGACTTCCAATCTCCCATGGGATCTCCTATTGAATCTTCTCCAGAATTTGATAATAGCCTGTATTGATTCCCTTAAGACATGGTCTTTTAAGATGATGATTGTAGGCTGGTATGGAGTTATAGGCTGGTATGGAGTTTGCATGAAAAGTCATTATATTTTGTTCTCACCTTTTGTTCTTATTTTCTCTGATGTCATATATTAGCCCTATTTCGAAGTGGTCATCCAATGTAATATTTATTTACTTGAGGCAGGTTGCTCGATTATTTAATGAGGCAGCTGAATTGTCACCTGAAGATGCTGATGTGCATGTAGTTTTAGGTGTACTGTACAATTTGTCCAGGGAGTATGATAAAGCCATCACTGCATTTGAGACAGCTTTGAAACTCAAGCCACAAGATTACTCCCTTTGGAACAAGCTTGGTGCAACACAAGCCAACAGTGTTCAAAGTGCTGATGCAATATTAGCTTACCAGCAGGTATGTATTTGAATTATTATGGACTCGTATTGGTTTGAATTATTATGGGCTCATATTGATTTGAATTGTCTTCAATATTAGCTTACCAGCAGGTATGTATTTGAATTATTATGGACTCGTATTGGTTTGAATTATTATGGACTCATATTGATTTGAATTGTGTTCAATATTAGCTTGCCAGCAGGTATGTATTTGAATTATTATGGACTCCTATTGGTTTGAATTATTATGGACTCATTGATTTGAATTGTGTTCAATATATCTGAAAAATGCTGGCAGCATACTTGAGAAATGAAAAATGTTAGCAGTTCAAATTACTATTGGTCCATATGAAGCTTTTCCATTGTAGGTTTATGTGGTTGCTTATTTAGTAGCTTTTCAATTTTCTTCTTTTATTCTTTTTCTGCCTTGGAGCATGGGAGGTTCAGCTGGGCTTCTTCAAATAATCAAACTTTTTCTGTAACTATGTTGATACAACAGTTATTGCGGTCAGGAACAAGTTGTGCAGTCAGTGGGTTGTAGAATTTGTTCTGTGGGGACCTTAGTGGTTCTTTAACAGCTGGCCTAAATTTTTTTTACTGTGTTGTGATATGCAAGTAGTTCTCATAATGAAAAAAGGAACTAATATTTAGTTTTATGAACGCTTTCTTAGTTGATTATAAGTGCTTTTTGCATGTCCGTGGCAACATATTGAACTTTGCGGAGTCACAAGGGAGGCTTTGCTTTTACATATGTTCTTCCACGTCTTGTTTCCTTAAATGATCAAGCAATTTGCAACGGAATCTGTGTTTTCTCTACCCTTAAAATGGTCTTTGGTACAATGTAATAAGAGAAGTAATGAAATCAATTTTCCACTACATCGTTGATTCTGGTGTTTGATTGTAGATAAAGTTTTTAATGTAATGGAATTTCAATTCATAATATGTTATTCCTTTAACCCGTGTAATCTCCATTCCACAACCTTCCTTGTATAATCGTCAAAGTGTTTTGGCCACCATTCCTTTCCACGTTTAATTCCATTGCATACATCATTTTGGTAGGTGTTAGTGGGGAAATTTCTGCATTTAGTGAAGCCTAGTCTTTTTTCTGGTTCATTGCAGCTGCCTACAGGCCCTTCGACAGCTCTAGTTGCTATTAGTAAACAGAAAGAGTTTATCTATTTATGGTTTTGATTATTTAGGGTGTGGATAACTTGATGTTTCCATCATCTAATGTGCAGATTTCCCTGTTTTGCTTTTCTGGTGCAATTTGAAAATTTAGTATGGCTTTGATGAAATTTAAAATTCTTTAATGATCTTTGATAAACTGACTAGCTTTTTTGTATTATTTTCTTAATTGTGCATTAAACTCCTTTGGTTTTCTAGGCACTTGATTTGAAACCCAACTACGTTCGTGCTTGGGCAAACATGGGAATTAGTTATGCCAACCAGGTATTACTTCCGCTTGGTGTACCATAAACATTTAGCTGCATGCTATTACAAATGCTGGTCATTACCTTTTGTCCATGAAATTACATTTATGAGCAACATCGATTCTTATGATATGACTAACCAGCTGTTTATAAAATCAAAACCTTTTGTTTAAGGGTATGTATGAAGAGTCAATCCGCTACTATGTCCGGGCACTCTCTATGAATCCCAAGGCTGATAATGCTTGGCAATATTTAAGAATTTCTTTAAGGTATGTGGGCCGAATTATGAGAAGTATTAGCATTCACTGTACTGTTGAGTGACATGATCTCTTCTACTTATTGCAGCTGTGCTTCAAGGAACGACATGCTGGAATCTTGTGATTCTCGAAACCTTGACCTTTTACAGAAGGAGTTTCCCTTGTAGTATTGTAAAGCTCTGGGGAATAGATGAATAGAAGTGTTTATTCCCATAACGTCATGGTAGATTTTGAAGTCTCGAATTGGTCCGAAAAAGCTGTCTGCGTGTAGAGGAGGTCCATTCTTGTTATGGTGCATAAATCTTTACCTAGATGCTTGAGGGAAAATGCTAAAAGAAATTGATTTTATATGATGCAATTGTCATATAACCGTAATGAACTGTTGTTTTATGTGTAAGAGAGGGGCTGCAAATAAGCATGGAAATAACGTAGTCGTATGTAGCACAAAAACATTTGAAAACTTTACATTGGAGTTGATAGTTTCTTCCATGTTAAACCGTAACAAAAGCATAGAGTTGATAGGCATATGTAATAAATCTTATACGTATTGGTGTCCTTGGCTTGTACCTTTTTCAAAAAGCCTAAATCTGTCTTTAAATGAGTTATGTTTTTTCATCTCTATTGAATATACCTTTTATAAATTTTTCTAATTGCAAAGAGTAAATGCAAGTTTTTCTTGAATTCTGTGGAGTCCTTGGCATTTTGTAGGGTTTCATCGGAGGGGGGCAAATCGAGAATTTTCTTTGTTCTCCAGGTATGCAATTATGCCCCTCCTTACGGAAATGCCTGGTTAAGAAACCTTGTGAGCATAGTGCTCAAAAGTGGGAATGTAGATGATGTCACTGAAAATATGCAGAGTAAATAGTCTTCATGTCATTGTACAAGTGACTTTTAAGGGTTTCTCATCTTATACCTCATATTACGGTGGTATAAATGAACATTTGTAGAAACTCCCATGTCTTGCAAATCAAGGGCTAAACTCGTGTGATAGGCATTACTTTTAGTTAGGAGTAGGAGAAGATGAAAGTGATGGAGTGGGGGAGAGTTTTGAGGAGTGATTAAGAATTTGATTTAGTGATCAAAGAAGATTAATAATAATAATAATAATAATAATAATAATAATACTAATAATAATAATACTAATAATAAATCAACATATAAATTAAATAGGCACTTTCCAATATGAATATTAAACAACCAACTAATTCCATGAGGCATTCATCAATCTCAATAGTTCAAAACTAATGTCATAATCTTTAATTAAGGAGAAAAGTTCAAAAGTTTTTCAAAAATTCAGCAATATTGAAACCAAAAATAGTTACGCCTTTTTCTTTTCCACATGCCCCTACTAAAAAAGAGAGAAAACAGCGAAATAGATTGGATTCTTATTTGTCGCTTCTTTTTTTTTCATTTCATTTTCTCGTCTAGGAAGGAAAATGCACTTTATACCAAAAATATGGGGTTTTCTAAAAAAATAGATTCGAATTCTCACTTAAGAAAGGAAATCGTAGTCAGGTGCTGGTTGCTGACTCAAGTGCCCCCTGAATCGCGCGAAATGGTCGAATTTTCTCATTTAATTCTTTCTAATCGTGATCGGAGAATCCTCAACAAAAAAGTAGAAGTTTGTCAAATTCATTCCAAATTGAACAAGGTATGTGAGTCCATTCATGCATAAGCTAAAAAAAATCTACTAAAATTAAACTAGATGAGATTCAAACCATAAACAAAAGATGTTATTATTAATATTTTTGTTTATCTTTAGTGATATTAGAACGTGAATTTGCAAGATTATCAAAATCTCCTTATAACTTCTTTTTCATCTAGATTTGAAAGGAAAAGTGAGGGTTTGAGTGCTAGAATTCAACGGGACAAATTTATACATTTTGATTGTGTCGTATATGAAGAATTAACCCTTGAATTTTATGCTACTTTATATTATGAGTCGGGGTAAATTAGATAACTTTTAGTTTTAATTGCGTGGAACACCTTATAATTTGGATTATGATGTCATGGAGGAAATATTTAGTTTTCTAAAATCAATAATTGTTGAAGGACACAGAAATTTCAATGCTATAAAATATTGAAAAAAATTAACGATGTTGGACGTGTTTAATCCACGCAATGCACCTAACAATGATATTAAGAATCCTGAGCACTTATTACTACATAAAGTCATATGTCATGTTATTTTTGAAAAAAGTCAAATTAACAAATGCTCTAAAAAAATATTTATTTCTTCTTTGGTGCATGGATCATAAGATTCAAGTTTGTACATCCACTCATCTTTTTCAAACGATAGTTACTTCACTTAATAAGAAAATTAGCTATCTAGGCATGGGTTTTCTTATCAATGCTCTGGCTCAATTGTATGGTGTTAATGTTGATGACTTAACCCCCTATTTTTCTTGAGTATTTAAATCATGTGTAGTTGAGGCCAGCTGAGATTTTGGAGTGCCATGCTATGGAACTCTAAGATATTGATTCAAAATCAAAAGTTAAACACAGGATAGGATAGGACAAGCGAGTTCAAGTTCTACACAACAACACCAATAAGTCTCATCAAGTGTGGAATCTGAGGAGGAAGAGGAAGGATGGGAGACGGTGTTTAAAAATGGTAGAAAATAATATGAGCCTAGAGGGCGTTTGGACAACACAAATATGGCCCTTTTTAAGAAATTTGGGTTAATAATAGCGGTGGTGGGTAGTTGATAGTTATATAGCTCGTCAAAATGCTAGAATGACACTCCAACCAAGCTAAATAAAAAATGTAACATAGGTGAGTAACCGAGAGACATTCATGATAAGGTATTAGCCTTCACGTCAAAAGACGAGGTGATCGTTAAAAAAAATCTAAAAAGATGGTGCTTATAATAAAATTAAACCTATTGATCTTTTAAAAATAGCAATAATTTTCATGAAAGGTTACTTAGTGATGGTTTACCTTTTAAATTGATGAATAATAACAAGTGCATGCTTAGAAGTGCCATAGGTATATGAATATGGTGTCAATATTTTGATTAACATGTATATTCAAATCAAAGCACTTAAACATAAAAGGATTTGATGTCATTGTACCATTATTGTATTATTACATGATTGCGTGTTTATGTGTTTATATGTTTTGTTTTGTTTTAATGTTTTAGTTTTTCTTGGGGACAAGAAAATATTTATATGTGGGGATGTTGATAGGTGTATGTTATAATATGTTTTCTAGAGGTTTAAGTGTGTTATAAAGTGTTTTCTTAGATTATAATCATGTGATTAGGACATATAATTGTGCACTTGTTAACGTTTATATGTGTTTTAATTATTTTATTGTTTAAAGGAAGATTTGATCTTAATTTTATGTTTCAAGGGTTATATGATGTGTTTGTTAGTGAGTAAAAACAGGAAATTGAAGAAAAGATGAAGATTTTGAAGAATAGCAAGATACGTGAGTGTGCAAATTGCACTATCATGCATAAGCATCTTGTGCATGGGATGAGCTTTGTCATGATCACGTAAAGTGTTTTCAAGCATCTAAAATTTTGTATTGTTGATGCTTCAGGGCTATTTTTGGAAACAAATTATATGGGGAAACCCTGGAAAGAACCTAAAAGCCTTAAGAACTATTTATGTCAAAGAAAACATCCAAAAGGTGTTGCATATAAGAATTAAAGAGATCAAAGTGGAGACATCAGACAGAGGG
>JANIPM010000009.1:319996-338331 GCA_027478405.1 Erythroxylum cassinoides
TGCTTTTCTAACTTCTTTTATTTTTCACTTTGTTATACATCAAAATCATATCTCAGTAAAGTCATTTTGACTTAACAGCACTAAGTTTAAATAATTAACTAATGAAGATAGGATTGATAAATAGTTTGGGCACATAAAAAGGATTGGATAAGGATAAGTAAGATTAAAAAAATATCGCCTACAGTTGAATAGAAAAAAATAAAATTTGTAGTGATGTGAAAAAAATAGTATATGATGTCACAATGTAAGAAGAAAATTTTAATGTCTAATTGATGTAAGGCCTAATTAAGAGTTGTTGCCCTAAAAATAAATAACATTTTATTTGGGTATAGGAGAGGAAGCATTAGAATAATCCACATAACTTTCCACAAGTTGTGCTTCAAGTTAACCTACCAATCCATCGTGATTGAAATTAATTGGGAAAACATATTTAAATCCAATTACCTTCTTTTCTACAAGTAAGTTCACATAATCCCTTGTACAAATAACATATAAGAATTCACCTCTTTTATTATAGCATCAGGTTAGCCAGGATTTAATGAGGCTTTGGGAATAACTTTTATGAAAATTACAGAATCAAGTGAGCAAAAAAAAAAAGCAAGAAGCAAAAGATAAGTGATCATAAAAAAAAACAAAAAAAATAAATGCACTAATGTTTACCTTTACAAAGAGAAATTGGGAGAAGATCATCATTTATAGGATCTAATGTCAAAGAAGATACGAGTACCAAACTTGTATCAAGATTCGCTTAGCTTCTATAATAAACATAATGAATAGTTAGTGACAGTAGTTATGTAGAAGTATCAGACATAGAAAAATCAAGAGTGGTATGAGATGTGATCTTAAAAATCAATATATCATCATCTTGTTTCTCAATAATCAAAGAAGTGAGAAAGAAAGGAATGTTTTCCAAAAAAGTAACTTTAGATGATACAAAATACTTGTTGAGGTTAGGACAATAACATTGACATCCCTTTTGCATACAATAATAGCCAAGGAAAATATATTTTAAATATTTGAGATCTAACTTAGTTACATCAGGACAAAAATTATGGACAAAACAAGTACAACCAAATATTCAAGGTGTAATAGGGAAAAACGTTATTGGGAAAAAAGATGTTATAAGGAATCTCACCATAAAAAAACATACAAAAGCATGCAGTTAATTACATTATAGGTTTTTATGACTAAATCAAGCAAAATTGTTTAAGAATATGCAATTAGAGTAAGAGTGCTTTAGTGATTTCAAGGAGATGTTATTTTTTCTTTTAATATCATTTTGAGATGATGTATCAACATATGAGGATTGACGAAAAATGTCATTTTGAACCATGCATATTTTAAATGATAGTAAAAATTTCTCTGGCATTAGCACTTCTCCAAGTATGGATTGAGATAATAAATTTTGTTTTTATTTCAACACAAAAAGTAGTAAAATGGAAAAATAATTCATAATGATTCTAAATTAAATAAATTCAAGTCGCAAAAGAAAAGTCATCAACAGAAGTAACAAAATAGTTTAATATAATTTTAGACAAAATAGAAAAAAGATCCTAAACATCAAAACAAACTAACAATAAAAGGAAAACTAGCTCATTTATTAACCCAAGGAATTGAAGAAAAACAAAGATGTTGACAAACTTATATGCTTCACAATATTAGTAAGATACATTATGAAACTAGGGACATAACTTCTTCAATAAATAAGGAGGACTAACAATGTGCTTCTAAAGAAGAAAAGAAACTTGAACAAGTAACAGTTTTTAGCATTTAGGCATCTAGAATCTATGGTTCTTTTGATTTAAGTCATTAATTAATAATATTTTTGTGAAAAGATATTGGAAATAAAATTAGTAAAAAAATATGATACAAAAGTGAGACCACAAGTGAGTTCATTCACATATATTAAATAAACGAAAAATCAAGGTAGGTTCAAGATAGAGGAAAGAGAAAGTAATGAGGTAAGGTTGAGGGTGCCAAAACCAAGAACAAAAGAAATAGATATATAAGATAAAGTAACACATGAAGGAAATATGTGTTTTAGGAAAGTAAAGAAAGCACTAGAATTTCCTATTATATGATTTGAGACACTATAATCAACAAGCCATTATAAGGCAGATAAAAAATACATATAAGTATATTACCTAAATTAGCAATAGTGAAGATGGGATAACTAAAGTTTTTAGCGCTTTGTTATAGTGAATATGTCAAATTCGTTTTCATAAAGTTAAGTTTTCTCTTTGACAAATGAGTTGGGTATAGACAAGTGGCTACAACATAAGCTAAATAGGACTTTTGATATTTGTCTTGAGGTTTTTGACATGTGTTTTTGGTATAGCCTGGCTCATGATAGCAATGATATATTATTCCTCATACATCTTGACTCTTATTATCCTAACTATCTATCCCTCCTCCTCTATTTTTATTTTGATTATATAACTTCCTAGTAGCAAATCTATTATTCTAACTAATAAGAGCTCTACGACTTTGAATATTGGAAGTTATAAATGCACTCATATCGATACACAACATTCAAATGAATGCCTCATTAGTAAGTAAATCCTAACATTCGAGAGAATTGGAGACTTACAATCTCAAATTGAGATTTAAAACTAATAAAAAAAACTCATTATTACCATATAATCTCATTAATATTGCTATAATTTAGCATTAAAACTAAAAAAAGATATTCAATTTTGTATATGTCTATGTGAAATTCATAAAATATGATTAAAGAGACTACTTTTGTTGTTCATCATGATAAAAACCTTTACATACTTCATAAATACAATAAATATTCCATTTTAAAAATATAATAATTCTAAACATTTTATCAATTCTTTAGCATACTCATATTAGTTAATCAAACGAATTACTTCATTGCCAACATAATATGAAATTTGAAAAAATAGTTGAGCATCATTTCATGGATACTCCTTATAAGAATTTTCGGTGGTAGATCATCAGTAAGGTGATGGTACTAAGAAAATTTCCTTATATAAATTAAAAAGTTTTAAACAAATCCAAATAATTGAGACTAATCAATTTATGTTCCATTATTTTAGACTAATCAATTTATTGTATTTCACAATTTAAATCAGAAGGGAATGTCAGAGCTTATAGAGAGGATCTTATGCAATTTATCTCTGCTAAGATTTCTGAAGATTTAGCCAACAATCTAACCATGCTTGTCATCGATAAAGAAATGGAGGAAGTAGTTTTAAAAATGAATGGAGGCTCCAAATCTAGATGGATTGAATGGGAATTATTATAGAAAAACATGGGATAAAATAGGGAAATTCATTAAAGAAGATATGCATGAGTTCTTTAAAAAGGGAGTGTTACTCAAAGAGATTAATAGGACCTTCCTATGTTTAATTCCTATAATTCATAACCCTACAACTTGGAGTGATTTTGGACCTATATCTTGCATTAATTTTATTTATAAGATCATGTGCGCATTTTTACTTGCAAGTACATGAAAGTTAGGCAAAAGATAGATTAAGCCAGACCTAAGTTCAAAAGTGAATGTTCAGCAAAATTAGGAAAAGTGATTAATAATGGTATTTTAGTTAAGTCTGGTGCAACCAACTCTTTTAAAGTTATTGGATTGGCCATTGATTCTTCAAATCCATGTTCTTTTTATATTTCTAGAGTTGTTATGGTTATCCTTCTCAAACTTCACAATGTCCCTTTAATTTTTGAATCAAATTGTACAATTTTTAATATGTAATCTTATTACTACCATACACAAGCACCACCAAACATGAAAATGTCAAGGAATAACTGTAAAAACTGATTATCAAATATATATATACAAAACATCAATTGAAATAAAAAGAAAAAACTAAATCATTACACTCTCCGAAAACGACGCCAAAATTCTTGATGCATGTTAAACACATCAAAAAGTAAAACCTAACGCTGTCAACTAAATTTGATGTAGTAGTGAGTAGGGATCGTATCCACTAAGAGTGTGTGTGTAGCTTTTTTAATGAAAGAATTAAGGAAATGAGGGGGTTTAGTTGGATTCAATTAAGAAAATAAAGTAAAATTAGACTAATGAAATCGAATCAAATCTAATGGTAGAAAAATTGTGAGATTGATGAATGAGTTTAGAATCCGATTCTCAGTTCAATCTCAGATTCTTATGAATGAGCATACTTAATCTTCATGTTGTTCTCTTACCTCACTTAAAAACTATTAACTGTAGGTTAAAAATAAGCTTTGTTAACCCAGTTTTTCCTTAGGTCGTATCTAATTAAAATAAGATCTTTACTTAGATCTAACCATCAAATAACCTAGATTAAGCTCTCTAAATTTAGCATGAAAACTACATTATGAACTAGGAAAAAATGTTAATTTAGGCAACAACCACAAAAGCTTGGGTCATTTAACCTATATTATGTTATCATAAATGATTCACATAATAGGTTACTATAAATGAATCAAAGATACAACTATTAAGTGTTGTATTTTAAATTCTAGCAATGGGTCTAGACATAAATGATCTATTAAAAGAGTTTAAATCATTCTTACATGAATAACCAAAACATTAAGCAAAGGATAACACAACAATTTCTAGAGAGAGAATCAACAATACATGATGAAAAGATGCCCAAATGTGTTCTTTAGTTTTGATTTCCCCTTCTAATTGGAAGGAAGAATTCTAGCTGTCCACATATCTCAAAGAGATAGGTATTCTACCGACTTTTGTGCTTCTAAAACACTTCATACCTTGTTTGGCCATCTAAATGTCCATATATAGCAAAAATTACATGTTTCTACACAACCATGTAAGCATATATATGATCATGTAAGTTGCAAGAAGAGTTTAAATGATCTCAGAGTTACACGATTCCATACATAGCCATATAGGTTGCAGAAACTTCATTTCTTAAATTTTCTTGTGCCATCTTCACCCTGATTCATGTCCTTCTTATTCCATACAGGAAAATAAGGTTGAACATCAAGAGGATGGCTCCAAGGATGTTCTTTTGACTTACTTTAGTTCTTGTGCTTCCAACTTATACCTAAAACCAAATATGAACTAAAATAAATATCTTAAGCACTTCATCACTTTAATAACTAAGCATTAAGGAGTAAATATATTATCAATCAAGCACTCGTCACCTTCTCCAATGGTTAGGAATGATTATACAGTTTATTTAGAGTGGGAGACAAGGATATAATTGATATTTAAATAACATAATTACTCTAAGAAGAAGAAGGTAAAGCTAGATATAATAAAAGTATACCAATCATACCATAATTAAGTGGGATGAGATAGTAAATAATAAGAGACAAAATTAGGAGTGACTTATAGAGAGTTAGAATGAATTGAAGGAAATTATGAGAAAGAGTTTTGTGTCAAATTGCTATTATAAGGATCTTCAATGGTTGTAAAGTCCTACCTAAGGATCAAAGAGTGTGGAAGACTACTATAAGGTAATGAAAGCAGTCATATTATGAGGCAATATAAAGGAGAACATACGAGCAATAATAAAGGTTATTGAAAGGGTTAAATAGAAAATTTGCTAATTTAGTATAGCTACAGTACTATGCAGAGTTGGAAAATATGGTTTATTGGTTATGAAGGTGGACACATAATTAAAGTGTAAAGGAATATCAAAGTACTCTACTAGTACTATAGATTCTTTAATGCCCAATTGGAATAGGGGTTCTTCTGAAGTAAAAACTGAGCCACTTAAAGTTAAGGATGGTAACTACGATTTGAGAAAGAAATAAAATTAATTATTTACCATCTTAAAACAGAGATAGTAAATAATTTTTATGTTTGTAAATTGACCATATTACATATTAGTGCCTATATAAGTAGGTTATGATCATGAAGGATGATGGAGAGTTGAAAAGTCCAAGTGATTCGGATGAGAGAAAGGTTAAACCTTCAATTAAATATTTCAAAGTTGAAGAGGTTAAGTAGGTTGCTAAAGCCAAGACAGTTGTTACTAGGAGGGAATTATATCTTTAAATAAAATTAAATGAACCAAGAGCTAGAGAGGTAGAATATATTCCATACTAGATGTCATAGTCATAACAAGATATAGATTATGATCATTAATGGAGAGAGTTTAACTAATATAGATATCCCTTTTAGAGAAGTTAAGTTTTCCTACTATAAAGAATTTGAAGCTTGGCATCTGAAGCCATAGATGTTTTAATGG
Source organism: Erythroxylum cassinoides (assembly GCA_027478405.1). NCBI lineage: Eukaryota > Viridiplantae > Streptophyta > Magnoliopsida > Malpighiales > Erythroxylaceae > Erythroxylum > Erythroxylum cassinoides. The sequence continues at coordinate 326,182 of JANIPM010000009.1, forward strand.
CTAAATGAATTTAGTAAGGTAAAGGTCACTAAAACAATTTTGGTCTCCTTCTTAATTAATAGATATTATGATATGGTATTGTTTAATGTGGTGCTTATTCATTTTGGTCATGCTCTCTTAAGGAGGCTTTGATAATCTGCTAAAAGGGCCATAAAAAGATAGTTTACAAACATGAATTCCTTTCTTATGAAAAAATAAATTGAAAAATCTTATATCTTTAACAACTAAGTTGGTTTATAAAGCCAACTAAAATTGAAAAGGTAGAATAAATAAAAGAAAAGTGAAATTGATAAAAAAAAGTAATATCATGAGTTCTTTTATACCTTTGTACAAAGAGAGACTTGTTTCCTTTTGCTTTAGCTGAAGCTTTAAGGATAAATCCTTTTAAAGAGTGGGGGGTATGATGCAAAAACCGTAAGCCCAAATAAAGTATCTATAACATAGATACTCAAGTCAATTACAAGAGATGGAGTTTATAGCAGTTCAGATGCAAAACACTTATCTTTAACTGAACATGATCTTCAATATAGGCATATCCTATACCTCTTCTAACTTCACAAGTTAGGGAGGATGCAAGATCTTTGACCTTGTGCATGTCTTGAACTATATCCAATTTCTCAGGGATAAAGAAGGATCCATAACCTCTATTTGTGAACATTTTTATTTAATTTGGGAAACTCTAATTTTTTATTTTAGCATTTAAGTAATGATTCTTTTCAAATAGAAAAGTTTATTTAAGATATTTGTTTATTGAGAGCCATTAGACTTTTTTCCCCTCATTCTTTATAAAATTTCAAAACTCATCCAAAAAATTTCTTTGTGGCGTTTAAATACTTTATGAATTTCATTCTTAATTCTTTATAATCAACGAATCAATTCCTTTATACGTTTATTCTAACTTTTTTGGGTCTGATTCAAACTTGTTTATGGATTTTCTAGAGTATATTCCTAGGTGGATTTATATCAAGATTGCTTGTAATTTTTAACAAATTTATTTAGCTGTATTCTCCCTAAAAATAATACAACCTTCACCCATCGTCTCAACCTTATATAACCTGTTATTCCTATTGGTCTATAATTTTCTTACCTTGAAATATATGACACTAGTTAGTTTAATTTATACAAGGCTAAATAGGTTATTGGTGGATGCCTTCTAAAATTTGTTTTAAGTATGCCACATAGTCTCTACCTTATTATTGGAAATACCTCTCTATAATGCTACCTGTATTCTTGCACTCACCTGTAATAATAGCTTTGATAGAATTGTCATTTATATATGTCAATCATATAAAAAAATAAAAATACCACTAATCTCATTTCCTAATAGTACATCACTAACAAATACAGAAGGAGCTATCTTCCCTTACATCTAATCATTCCTTTCTAAATAGTTGAGAAAATGGAGTTCTCTGCCTTCTCTACCTTCTCTCTACCCACTACCCTCTTCATATACTAAAACATAATTCTTTTATGATTATGCCCTCTTACCTTTTTCTTTTCTACCTACAAACATCTTATTCTATGATTTCTTCATTAAGCTTCATTCGTTTGCCTGACTGTCTCGATCTGAACTAGGTTTTTTTACTATTTTTGGAGGCCTGCCCAAACTCACCAAATCCAAGTTCTAACAATTTACTGTTAATGGTAACGTGTTACTCATAGCCACTTAACCTTCCTCGACCTTCGCTATGGTGACTGATGAGTTCTTTCCTCTATCAACCACTCCTACGCCTCTATATCTCCATTCCCCAATCTTCACTTTAAAAGGTAGAGAAACCAACATGGAGTCAAGTATTAGGTGATCTTGATTCATTTGGTAGGCAACACTTCGTAGATGGTGTTAAGGAAGGTCCTGTATCTTCTGCTGTTGGTGATGCAGTGGGGAGTAACCAAATGGAAATTGTCCTTAGTAGGGTAATTTTTGGACAAAAGGTTGATTTACTTAACAGTACAACATTAGGTTGAGGTTAGCTGGAAAAAGTTAGGACTCTAAGCTACCTTAATATCAAAAGATGATCTCTTTATCTTTCTATTCTCATATGAAGAAATGGCAAACTAGGAAGTGGAAATGGGCCCTTGGCATATACAAGGTAAGTTAATATTCTTAAGAAAGTGAGAGATGGGTTTTAAACTGGATAGATCTAAGATTAAAACTATCTCAATATAGGCTCTTAAGTAATGCTCTTTAGAGAGGCTGAGCTATCTAGCAAGCTACATTGGCACTCCTCTAGTAATGAATGAAAATATAATTAACATCAAGAGGGTCAGGTATGTTAGAGTATGTATTGAAGTTGAGATTAGAAAAAACATACCCGAGAACATTCCTATTATGAGGAACAACAGTGGTGGTGAATTAATTTAAGATAATGTTCATTTGGTTTACCCCTAGAAACTGTAGGTTAAGGACAAAACCAAGGTATGGGTTCATTATATTCACAAGGAAAAGAGAGCAAAAAGGATATAGTTTCTAAAGCTTCAAAAATTCCCAACAATGTTGATGAATCACAAGCTAACAATCAAGCTTTAGTTCAGTGGTAAATTTCTAAACAAGTTGATATGGTACATGTAACTTAGGATCAATAGAAAATTTCTAATAAGGGTGCTGAAGCTCAAAAAAAATCTTAACGTTCGAGACCTATAAGGATATGAACCATTACTTGATGAGGTAACTAAAAATACTCAAGATCATTAAGATCCTCACTAGTTACAAAGGCTACAAGTTCACAAGGGGTATAATAGAGAATAGGTGAAGCAGCCAATGGGTGAAATATCCAATAAGCTACAAAGATAACAAATCTAGAAGAAAAATAAGAAATCAGTGATGAATTCAATGCATCAACTATTAATGAAACAGTGGATATCATAAGTGAGGTAGATGGAAATATGAAGGAGCTTGAGAAGTGGTAAGAAAGTGGATCTAGTAGTTGAAGATCCAAAAGGAAAACCAATTAACAAAGCATTCCAAATGATTTGTACCATATGGAATGTGAGGGGATTAAACTGCCCAAATAAGCAATTAGCACTAAAAGACTATCTAGTTACCAAACAGTCAGTTTTTATTGGTTTGGTGGAAACCAAAATAAAAGAAGAGATTTCTTAAAAAGGGTTACAATTCTCCCAGTTGTATGGAAAGCTTTAAGTAATCATTACAAACATCGCAATAGTAGCATTATGATTGTTTTATATCCAACTCATTTGATCTTAACAAAATGGTTCTCTACTAAACAACTCTTACATTGTGAACTCATTATTAAAGCTAACAGGATTCCAATAGCAATTACAGCTATTTATACAACAAATTAGGAATGCCAGAGAGCAACATTATGGAGGAACTTGTAAGTAATTGACTCAAGCATGTCAGGTCCTTGGATGCTTGTAGGAGACTTCAATCGCTTGATATCTCCAGCTGAATCTAGTGGAAGAAGAATAATAAGTTATATTGCGAACATTAGAGAATTGATAGAGCTAACTTCTAAACTTGATCTGGTTGATCTCAAATTTTAGGGACCTATTTTTATATAGAGCAATCATCAAAAGGATAGTGGACTAGTACAGAGGAAGCTTGAAAGATGTTTAGTCAATGACTTTTGGCTCACTAAAATATAAGAAAGCTATGCAGTGTTTGGAGAACCACGTTTTTAAATCATACTCCAATTAATGTGATTGTTAACAACAAAATGAAGACAAGAAGATCTCATTTCAGATTCTTCAATTCCATATTAAAATATGCGCATCTTGACTTAATTATAATAGATGCCATTAAGAAACAGTTTTAGGGTTCGAAAGCATTTCAATGTTTGCAATTACTAAAATCTATAAAGGTTGATTGTATCAAACTTCTTAAGGGTACCTTTGATTTGCTGAAGATAGATAAGTTACAAGCTATGGAGGAATGCATATGTACCCAAAAGTAGTAATCAATCCTACAGATTAGTGCTCATTGAGAAAGAGGGAGTTAATCTTAATAAACACATACAACCACTTAAAGCTTACTACTCTCAACTAAATTAGAAATTGAGAGTTCAATAGATGTAACAAGGAGATAGAAATACTAAGTATTTCTACAATGTGATTCAATAGAGGAGGAATAGAAACAAAATAATATCCCTTGAAGATAAAAATGGTAAATTGTTATATGATTAAGAAAAGATGAAAGAGGTAGCTACTAGGCATTTCAAAGAAATAAATGGGGTAACTTCACATACTACTAATTTTCTTAAGATTCTACTTGACATATTGTCAAGTTCTATAAACCAGATTCAATGGTCTAAAATGTTTAACGAAATCACCAATGGAGAGATAAAAGAAGTAATGTCTTCATTTCATCCTAATAAGTCTCCAAGACTAGATGGATTCAATGTAAGATTCTTCTAGGAGAAATGGACTGTGTTACGAACTCTAGTAGTAAACCTAGTGCAAGAATTCTTCAAAAGTGGTAGTTTGCTTACTGAATTGAACAAGACTAATCTAGTTTTGGTACCCAAAATCCTAAATCCTAAATGCTTAAATGACTTCAGACCAACTGCATGTGGTAATGTGGTGTACAAGATTATTGCTAATATCCTTACTAACAGGTTGAAAGTTACCTTACCTAGCTTAATTAATCCAAGTTAAGGTATTTATGTCCTAGGAAAAAGTATGGGTTATAATATCTTATTAGCTTATGAATTGGCTAAAGATTACATATCAAAGAAGCATATCAAGAGTTGTGCACTCATAATTGAATTCAAAAGAGCATATGACATCATTGAATAGAGTTTCATTATCAATTCTCTTCTAGATTTTGGATATCCATCTGAGTTTATCAAATGGATTCACTCTTGCATAACATCTATTTCTTATTTATTATTGATCAATGGAGAACCTTTTTAGCTCCATAAACAAGGAATTAGACAAGGTAATCCACTTTCCCCCTATCTATTTTCCATGGATATGGAGGTGCTTCAAAGAATCACACAGATTTCTATAGAGGAAAAACATGAATTTCATATTTCATCATAAATGCAGTGATCTTGGTATTATTTAACTCTTATTTGTAGATGATTTGCTTATACTTTGTGTCGATGATCCTATTTCCATTAGAAATCTTTCAAGAGCTTTGCAGAGCTTTTAGGAAGTCTTAGGACTCAAATTTAACCCAAGTAAGAGTGCTGCTTACCTTTCTAGACAAAGTTGTGAGGATTTAATGAGTTGTGATAGTAGATGTTAGGCTTAGTATACACCAACTACCTCTTATAATCAGCCTACTCACTAGCTTTCTAATAAAATCATGAGAGATCTCTTAGAACCCCATTTCTTCTGTGGCTCACTATACAAAGTAGACTCAACACTGTGGATCAAATTAGGTATTTAAACATCAACACTTCCTTTCCATTTTGTTCAGCACATGAAGAAATAAGGGACCACTTATTTTTCACATACGAGGTGACCAACCATATATGGGAAGCCATTAAATTGAACTGTCTCTGGCCTACTAAAGTTTTCACATTTTCTAGTGATATTCAATGGTTATCTACTCAAAGATCTCCTCCCACATTACATCACATTATAGCTGTTAGCATGTGTGTGCTAACCACATGGAGAGAAAGAAATGTTAAGTTCTTTGAATCTAACCTCAAACCAATTGCAGCCCTCATCACTGAAATTATCGCCAACATCAAGGAACTTTTATTGTTGGGAAGTGTAACTTCATCATCAACATTCTTTGAATATTAATTTATTTTGTATATTATCTATATGTTTTTATTAGGTAAAACCAATGCATGTCTTTCTTGTTAAAGGGTATTCCACTAAACTTTCTTGTTAGCATGTAATTTCATTCTTTATCAATGAAAATTCTTCTTTTAATTTTTTTAAAAGAACTACCTCTCACGTACTTATAGGTTCCAATTTCTACAAAGAAGCTTAAAGAAGTTGAATGTAAATGTCTTATAGAAAAATTCAATAGGAGACTCTTTCAGTGGAATAACATATTCTTGTCATATAAAGGTAGATTATAGTTGGTCATCACTATTCTCAACAATCTACATATTTATTGGCTATCATATCTATCTATCCCTAAAGGAGTTTTGAAGAAAATTGATGGGAGTTTTAGAAACTTCATCTGGAATGGACAAAATTTTAGTGGGGGAAAAGTGTCCAAAGTTAAATGGAGTGTTATGTGTCTTCCTAAGCAGTCTAGAGGATTGGGAATCAAATCAGCTAGCAGAATGAATAGGATCTTGTTGGCAAAGAGGCTTTGGAGAATATGCCGGGACAAAGAAAGTCTATAGGTAAGATGGGTTCACATGTTTCATATCAAGTAGAAAAGCATATGGTCTATTTCTCAGACTTATTCAAAATCTAACACTTTCCAATAGATTTTACAGACAAGGTCCTTCATACACCCTCATATCAAACATAAGAACAACATTTTGGTTTGATAATTGGCATATCTAGGGGTTTTTATGTAACACTCACCTCTTTCAGCTTTAAGAGGATCCATCGCTGAAGATACTAAAGTGCAAACATTAATTCGAAACAACAGTTAGCATTGGCCTTTTCTTATGTATAGAGGAATTAGATTTGTTGTTGAGCAATGGCCTTCATATTCTCTAGGTCCGGCTCAAGAAGATGAAATCAAATGGGAGCTTAAAAAATCTCACAAATTTACAACTCAATCTTGTAAACAAGTGTTGCTAGGCTCTATGATCAAGTTTCCATTTCACAAGTTGATATGAAGTTCAGGTATTGCTCCAGCTCACTCTTTCATCTTAGGGTTAGTAACACTACAGAAATTGGGAACCGAGGATAGTATTAAGTTTCAAATTCCAAATGCAAATTGCCCTTTGTATTCTAGAGAAACTGAAATATTAGATCATATGTTTTTCAAATGTCTTCATACCAAACAATTATGGAGTGCTTTTTTCAATATCTTTGCGTTGCAAGATAGAAATCTTAAATGGATTAATAGTTTTGGCTTAGGCTAACAAAATTGAGATGGATCAATAAAGAAGATCAAAGAGTCTTCAAAATTACTTTTCCAATGTTAGTTCATTATATTTGGAGGATAAGAATACTAAAATATTTGGAAAAGTTGAAGAGTACAAAGAATATAAGTGGAACCAATTATGGATTAAGCTAAGGAAGGCTATTACAATCAGTGCAAATCAATCACTTATCTCCAGTTATATTAAAATGCAACTGAACATTTAGAATCGACTATTGTTGGATATATTCCACTTTGTTGTGTCCTTAATTTGTATAAGCTCCATTCTCTGGAGATGTAACTTCATATACTCTGTAATTTTCACCTTTTAAATGAATTTATTACTTACTTTTCAAAAAAACAAATGCAAGCAGAACTTTATTAGTTAAGCCTGAAAGAGTAATAGATCCTAAGCTAAAAAGGAAGCATTAGGTAAAACCATTAAAAGCTATTATTTTAATTAATTCATAGATCTGAGATGGAACTCATCAACTGATTTTATAAGACAAGTAACAAAAAGGGAATTAGTTCTGCAGAATAATAACATATCAAGGAATTCTATTAGTGAGTCACATGAGCATAGTGAGTTACTGAAATGAAATCTACTATAATGGAATTTAAAAATCCATTTATAGTATAGCCCTACTAATTTTTTTCCTTATATGCCAGCTCTTTTTTTTTGTTTTGACTCTAATTAAAGAACCTGCCTTTAGATTTGAGGTTTGTAACCTCTAACTTAAGTAGACAAGACCTCAGCTTATTATAAGACTTGCAGGAACATCTTTCTCCTTCAAATTCTGAAGCTAATAAGGTGAAATTGAAATCCTCTAATAGAATCAAAGGTTTTATAACCTATAAGCTCATTCCATAATGAAGATCTTTGAAAAGAAATTTAGGATGCATAAATATAATTGAACCAGGCTATCCTAACACCTGAAATATACACAATATATATATGGATGCACTGAGAAGAAGAAGAGTATCAAATGACTTTCATGCAATTAGGATCATAAGAAATTACTACTCTCCCAAAAAGTGTCTTATTATGACTGGTTATAAGTTACCATTAATTCTTGAACAACCAAATATTATAGCAATTCTCATTTTTTAACTTAGTTTCCAAAAGGCCAAACATAACAAGCTTTATTGATCTAATATAATCAACCATCATTTTATACTTTTTGGGGTCATTGATCCCACTTATATTTTAGAGGAGTTGGAAAGCCTTCTATTAGCTCTACGATTTGACTTTCTCCTTTCAACAGTCTTAAAATCTTTATGGGACCAATTAGATGAAACAATTTCCTGAGTAGATTCTCATATATCCACATTGATATTGTCTTAACAGACTCAATAACACAAGAAGACAATTAGATAACTTCATTCTCCTTAGAAGAGTTATCAATAATATCTTTAGGGGCCTCTAAACGAGTTAAGGACTAAGGAAAAGCAAGAAAATTGTGAGGATTATCACTATAGACCTTAGGATGAGCTACTAATGTATTTACAAAATCTGAAGCAGTGGGATATTGGTTTAATACTTCATCAATTGTAAAAGGTTGAATAATAGTTGAAGGGTGCTCTAAGGACATCAATTTATTAAAATTGTTCGTTTGGAACATGATGTCAGTAGGCTTCCACATCTTCCCTTGTTATTGTAAAGATGATCTCTATTGATAAGAGACTTTTGTAGTATCATCTAACAAGGAGTCATCCTCTCCTAATTTTAATGGCGGCATTTCCACAGGAAGGACGGCTCATATCTACACTAATATAGAGACAAACATAACCAATCCTTCTATATGATGTGGTTGCCTCATCCATAAATATTGGTCTACCAATGTTGCTTTCCACAAGGCTTAAGTCCTTGGTAGACCAATATTCTAGAGAGATCTTATGAAAAATAACCTATAAAGGTACCTCCTTTTGTTTAATTTCTTAATGTTTGATCCCCAACTTCCATATTTGCAAGAATATTATTAAACTATTAGTCAGTAACTTCATGAGCTTTTTCCTTGGAGGCAAATTTGAATAGAAACTGATGGTTAGCATTGATAAGCAGCTCTAAGAGATCTTTGTTCTTCCATTGTTTAGTTGCTCATAATTTGATAATTGGGAAAGCAAGCCTCTTTCCTAAGAAAAACCAACCATTGTCGATTCCCATGAGCTGGCTCCTATCTTAAACATATCCAATGAAGGGGAAACAATGAAAAGACCCTCCTTAAAGGAGGGAGGAATGAATTGTAGGAGGAGTTAGAAGATTCTCCTAGTACAAATCTTTAGTTGAGGAGGTTAGGAGGCAAATGGTCCTAAAAAGAGCTCGAGCTAGGAGATGAAAGTATCAAGACTATGTCTTGAGCCAGCTAGGTAGAGAGAAGTATCTGCGCGACTTCCTTAGGGTTAGAAGAAACTGACTCCATAGAAAAGAGAAAGAAAAAGGTAACTGACATAAAACTAGAAAGTTCAACAAACAGTTCCAAAAATAATAAGGTTAAAAGTGAAAGTAAATTAAAATCAAAAGATCAAAAATTCCCCATAGAGGTCTGAGAAGTCCAACAACATGGGACCTGGGAGAAACCAAAAGGAACAAGACACATATGAAGAAACTGGGCACAAAAATAAGAAAGACAACGACAAAAGAAAAAAGAAGAAAGACAACAAAGGGGAAAGCTGGACAGATAGTCCAAAGAAGGTGGTGGAATAGAAGGGATGAGAAAGGATTTAAAGCAGGGGAAGGAGAAGAATGGAGTAAGGAAAGAGAGCTCATGGCTGCCGAAAAAAGCCAAACTCAACAATGAGAGCTAAACCAAATTAGAGAGAAGGAGAATAGTCTCTCACTAAATATAGTATGTAAGTTGATAAACAAAAATATCAATTTTTAGTTTAGACTTTAAAAAAAGGAACAAACTTTAAACTTTTGAATATGAAATTAGAGTATGAATAAAAGCGGGATGAAATTCAATTATTTGGACATATGGTAAAGTAAATGCGAAGAGAGTTACGCATACTACTCAGATTATGAGAGTTACATGTATAATAATAAATTCATGTTACTAAGATGTGACCCTATACGTTTAAACATTATGTAATGGAATTCGTGACCATCGCATATCGATCCTATGCTTCGTGCATCAGAATGTAACTCCAAGTTTTGGAAGAGTTATATGTAATAGGCCATCACTGCACCAAGAGGACAAACAAACCAGAATCAGTATCTAATTAAGCTTTTCCATACAAAGCAGACTCTCCAAATTTTTTAAAAGAAAAACTTAGAAGTAAAAGCACAGCACGAGTGTGGAAATGGGATGTCTTCAATTTAGTTGGTATGTATGTAAGAATGTGTAGCTACCAACTATGATTGAGCAGATGCATAGGTGATCACAATCAACGAGAAAGAAGGAAAGGAAAAGAGTGAAATGAAAGATAAGAAGCTCACAAAAATTCAGCGGTTACGGCGTCCTTGTTCACGTCAAAGGGAAGGGGCCACACAAGCTGGTATGGCCCTCGCACTATCTCCTTCTTCTGGTACTCGAATTCATTTGACTTCCCGTACAATCTCCTCTCTCCCGTTACTCTCAAACTAGATATACAGTATGTACATACATATTAATGAAAACACAGGTAATATTAATATCAACAAGTGAAACACTACACTACCCACTTTTTGTCGTTCACTTCCACTCTAATGTCGTTTACGGTTACACCAGCAACTTCTACTGTTAAAATATACGTGCTGTTCGATTCTCCTACATCAACCTTTGGTGTCCACTCCTCATTTCCTGCTAAATAATATATGTAAGTGGTAGCTTAAAACATATAGAGTTACTAATTTATGGATTAATTCATGAATTGTAAAACTACAGATGTTAATTTTGATATTCATTATAGTAAGAAGAATGTATATTCTTACTGATCTCTCGGATGGGGTAGAAATGTTTGTTTGGAGAGGAAGAACATCCACATGATCTAGCAAACCTAGGAAGGTCCGAAGATGACCCATCTGATTGAAACTTTGTTGATAAGCAGCTTAGTTCCGTCTTATTTGCTCTAGAAAACAATGGCTCTTCAGCTTCACGAACCGAACTTTGTATTTGATCATGTATGTCCTGATAACCCATTTTATGAATTCTTTCGTAGGAAACAAAAAGGAGAAATGAAATTAGAGGAAAAGAAAAAGTGCATGGCGGCTTGGATCTACCTGTGACTGGGGTCTCATGAAAAAAGCTTGGGAAGCAGAGGCTTGACGTGCAAAACACATCCGATTATCACACCTTGGATTCAGAATCATATTCACAGAATTCAAACTGCTGCTACAGTTCTGAGGGATGATATTGATAGAAATTCAGTAGATCATTAGTTAGAAGAAAAAGAGGAAATAAACTTGTTAAATTCCATTTACCATAGGCAGAAGATGATCATGAGTGCTGGTGATGGCAAAGTGAGAAGCAATCATATTCATTCTTCTCCTCACAAATTCACTCTCCATCTCGCCTGTCTTAAGACAAACGCAACGCTCACCCGCCTTAAAATACACTAATCAAAAATATCTACTTTAGCTACCCGCGGCCTGCCTGCTTTGGACGACAGATATTTCTCAATCCAACCAGGTGCAGTGACAAGTGGGTCTATTCATTTTGTAAAAAGGTTAACCAATGGGACCCATGATTAGTATATGAACAATGCTTTACAACACACGCATGTATCTATATATCTCAGCTTCAAAAATATCTGCACCCTTCTTTGGTTTCGGAAATAGATTTCATTTCACAAAACATGCCCCACCTTATCTAAAATCGACCAGTCGACTCCATTTTAAACTCTAAAAATAATTTTCAAGAGGGATTTCACATAATAAGCAACTCGTCAACCCAAAATGCCTAGTATTCTTTTTAATCCATTATGCTGTGTGTTATTCTATTATCAAGAAATCTAATAGAATAGCCATCTAAATATTTTTCGTTGAGTGATAATTCGATAGTCTAATTACGTAATAAGACAATGTTAGACAAGACAGACTTGGGAAATCAGTTGAGAAGAAATTTATAAAAGAATTTGTGAAGTTACGATACTTTGCAGCTTTATCTTTTTTATTTCTGAATAAAGAGGAACCTTTTTATTAAATTGAAACTTTGTTGTAATTCTAAAAGGTGTATCTACAAAGTGGAATGAAGAAGTTGCCTACT
>JANIPM010000009.1:374177-385989 GCA_027478405.1 Erythroxylum cassinoides
AGTTCCAATTATGGAGAGCATTAGGATTAAATGGATCCCAATGGGATTGGGATATGTCCCGATGAGATCGCGACATCAATATTGCTAAGAAAGGTTTCCGGAGCTGTTTCAGCATCGGGGCCCGGTAGGCCGGTAGGACCGACCCCAGTTTGACTGGACCTCTTAGTAATTATATATATGTTAATTAATTAAATAATTAATTAATTAATATTATATATATATGTCCATGTACGTTGGTAAGAGGGAGGAGAGGATAAGTATTTGACTTTTTCAAAGCTTATACTTTATTCATTGAAAATGAATGACCATTAATCATCCACTTGGCAAATTCTTATGGAAGCATTTTTAAATGTTAAAAATCTACATAAGAAGCTTGTCTTTGTGGGGTGTGGCCGTCGATGCTTTAGGCTTGGAGAGGATTTCCTTAAAGTGTTAAGGTTACAAAGGTTTCAAGTTTCTTCTTCTCCTTAAGGCATCAAAGTGTATCTCTCTTCTCCAAGCACAAAGACCAACGTTTCCTTCAGCTCTCCAGGACAGAGGTAGGCTCTAGCAGGCTTTAATCTGTTCTAGCTATTCCCGGGTCAAAGGGGTTTGACTCGGTTAGGTTTTCTGATCTCTGCGTGGATCACCTTTAGAGATAGTCTCTTTTGGCTATTTAGGTTGATGTCTTCATACCGGCACCTGGATCCTGGGTTTCGGAAAAGTCCCGGGAACAAAAATTTTTGTTTTCCGCTGTCGGTACATGTGATGTACCTCCCGGTATTTTCCTACAAATATGATGTTAGAATGGATGTAGGAACCGTTGGAGAGGCTTTGGAGGGAGTTTTGTGTCACATATGTCCATTAGACGAACATTAAGTCCGATAAATAGACCTTCTCGAGTCTAAAAAGGCACCTAGACCAGTCTGTTAAACGGACCTTTTCGGGTGAAAAAATGGCTCCTAAGCTCGTTTATGTCCGCTAGGCAGACATGTATGTCCGTTAAACGGACATTCACAACATAACTACAGTAAATCAATGATTTTGACCCTTTAGGTGGCAAAACCTTTCTTTCTGGTCTTCATGAAAGTTGTAGATCTAGAAGCATTCTTTCTAATAGTCTAATAATGCCCTTAATCAAAGGTCTCTAGAGAAAGTTATACAAATCGTCCCAATATAGGTACAATTTGATTGAGGATATAAACATGGTTGATTCTTTTAGGCACAACTTCATCATCCAACCTTTTAATGAAGTGATTCTTGAACCAATAGATTCCTAATACATATTTCTATCTCTCCGTAAAACGTGGTAGCATTTTAAGTTGATTTTAAAAGGTTTGGTGGGAGGAAAGTGAGGGAATATGTTAGAATAGTATGAACTGATATGATTTCACTGAACATGCTCGAGTATTTTAGTTATATCTTGATCTATAGACATCCAAACGAGATAAATTTTGATTTGGAGTAAACTAGAGCAATAGGGTTACAAATTACATAGGAATTCTAATTTTGATACAGCCTATAAGACCTTCAATATTCTGATGGAAAGTGAGTATAGTGTATTATTTCAGTATAAGAACAGTAGACTCAAAATTCAGTTTTGGAAAAATTTTGAAAGTGATTCAATGAGTTATGAATTTTGATTTCGATGGTTTTATTGGGATATAAACTTAAGTATAAATTATACTTAGGTGAGTTTCGAGATAGATTGAATTATATAACGAGGATAACAGATTAATACCTGGGATTGTCATGAATACTCATGTACATATTTCATTGCATACATGTGCATTATTAAACACCTACAATTGTGCCAATTCGTGATATGTGTATATTGCTTGTTATAGAGGAGCAATTGGAACGTCCACTTCCAGATATTGCCAGGACTTCGAGACAATAGCTTCTAGAGCAAACTGTGAGTAACCTAGACGGTCTCAGTTAATTACTTATTTGCTTAGATATTTTGAATGACAAATGAATATGATTGCTTGTGGATTCTGGGCAGAAGATCCGATGACCATGTAATGTAGATTGAGATATTGAAGTGCTGCTTGAATGTGAATGTGAAGACCTATGTGCTTTATAATGTTATTAATTGTGGTACATGCATTCCATTCATGAATACATAATCGGATAATGACAGTTGTGACCAGAGTAACCACCGATCAAAGCTTATAGCTCAACGAATGAAAAGAGCCTTAAGCTCAAACAGTGATTAAGAGCCTAAGGCTCACTATGTAAAATGAGCCCTATATCCTCATCGGATAAGGGACAGTTATTAATGAGTTCGGTATCCAAAATAGATACGGGATAGTTTAGGTACTCGGTCACAACAACGTAACAATTAGAAAAGTGTCTCATGAGCATTTCATATGCATTTTGTTAAGTATGTCTATTGGAGTGACATGTGAAATTTGCCTATGTTTAAATGAAAATGTGAAACATTGTAAAGTGCAATCTTGTGAAATACATGTGTTGTGTGAAATAATGTGTTGCATGAATTGAGTGAACCATCGATGATGGTTACCTTATTGAGCTCGCAAAACTCACCCAAAATTTGCAATTATTTTTTAGGCTTTGAAGAGTATCCATTTAGACAAATGGGAGTATACCTACTGCATACAAGTAAGGGATAGAGGTCGGGATCAGTTCGCGTCTGCGTTTTACTTTTTCTTTTTCGTACTAAATCATATAATTTTCTACAAGTTATGTATTCTGAAAGTATTGTACAATGTTTATATGAATGATGTTGTAATGTAAAGGCATTATGAATAAAATGTTTTGTTTTTTGTAAAGGGCCCAAATGTTTATTGAAATTTTGTTGATTGTATTGTATAACTGAAAAAGTTTACGAATAAAGTAAGCCCAAATTAATTATTGACTTCCGTATGTGTTTGAATCTTTCAAAAAAAATTGTACTGAATTTTGACTGATTGAGTGCGATAGCATGCCACCCTCGCAGGACACTGGCTTAGATATCACTCAGAATGTCGGGTACGTGTCTTGCGGGAGTGCGGTGCTACACATAAGATTTCACAATCAATTCCTGAAGAGAGAAAGAAACAACAAATACAAGGAAGGAATGCTTAATCCGGTCTTTGACATTGATGTCGTCTCGAAACTAGCATCGTGACAGCTACCTTTACAGGGGTCTCTTGTAGTTGCGAGCTTCCATTGCCCTCTTCATTGTTGTGTCCCATTTCTTCACTCTCGATTTCTCCAGTCAAAACACACCAAAACTCTCATAGGTTTTTGTCGTCACACTCTCAATTTTATATTAGAAAGCTAGGTTTTAAAAAATGGTAAGTTGTTAATGGTCACAACCGTGACTTTGTGTGTCATAGGTGTGAATGGGTATGTCACACCCGTGACACTGAGTGGGTGTGTCACAAGTGTGACACACCCATGTATGGGTGTGAGAGTTGTCTCACGCCTATGCATTTGGATGCACATCTGTGACACACACACTCACGGCTATGCAACTTTCCTAACTAGTTGTGAGACATGTTAATGCTTCATTCTTCATTTCTTTTCATTTTCTTCTCTTTTTCTTGCTTTTCATCATCTTCTTATTGTTCCATAAAGACAAGTGAGTGTAAATCTTAAGAAAATGGCACAAATATAGTGCTTTCAACTCACTTTGACTCTTTCACTTCCAAATTGTACCTAAAACTATATATGAGTAAAAGTAAGCATCTTAAGCATTTTCATAGCAATATTCACTAAGTGTTATTAAATAAATTCATAATCAATTAAGAACATATCAAAGCTCAAGGATTTTTCAGCTAAGGAAACATTAGAGAATTTGAAGATAAACATATCGTCATCATTCATCAAAACTTATTCTAATCCTATTTTCTTCCAAGCTGTAATTGCCTAATTATTAACTAAAGGAACTTGATTTCTTATCAATGAAAAGGTCAAACAAAGAAGTAGAAGGAAAATATCCTAGTTTACTTAACACAGTAGGTTCACCCATCACTTATTTCCAGGATTGACTAGAAATAGTATTAATACCTCCAAAACTAGGGGAGAGGGTCTCATAAAGCACCAGAGCGTAAAAAACCAACTTGGGAGGAGCTAGGATCGTTATGATTTAAAAGAGGGAAGTTAAGAGATAAATGGATGTTGTATTGGGGGAGTTTTTAAAGATAGAGGGTGAATGATGTTGAGCTAATCACCAAAAATGAGAGAATGAGAGAGAGCAAAGCTCTGACATTATTGGGTTATAACTAGCGTCCGAAGAGGAATCATGCTAGAGGGAGATACTGGAGCAATCATATCCTAATGAAGGAAACTCCAGGAGCGAGAATTCTTGTAAAAAATAGTTACCAGAAATGGTAACATAAATTTTAAACTAATGATTAATGCTAGGAAACAAACTAGAAGAGGAAAGGAGGATTAATGATAGGAAGATAGAGGTCAGAGTTTTATCTCATCATGTGGATTTTTTTTCAAAGGTAAAAAATTTTTAAGATGATAAACCTACTTTGTTTAAGATAAGGTTGTTATATAGGACTAATGATTTTGAAGATATAAATTATCCCTTTTATGATGAAAATAATAATAAATTTTATTATTTTCTATATAGATAAAGATAAAAGAAGAATGATTATAAATTTTATATCTTGAATCTTATATTAATGTTGTTTTAAAATACTATTACAAGTCATCTATATAAAGGAGGAATATCATAATAGAGGCGTGCATTAGACCTCATATTCCTTTATTCTTTCACTCTCATACATCTTTTTATTGACTTGAATATCAAAGTGATAATGTCAAAGGAAATTCTAAAAATTTAATTAATTATCTTATAGGCCTGATATGTTGAGGAAGGATATACATATATGTTCATTTAGAGTATAACAAGTCATCATAATATGTAGTAGTATTATTTAGTTTTGTATATGAAAATGTTAAATTTTTTAATTATTGCTACTCAAGTCATCTATTGTCTACTTTAAAAAATTTATCAAAGAAAATGGATACTGAAAAAAATAATCTATTTATCATTAAGAGAAATAATCCATACTTCAGTAAAGAGAACAATCTATTTGATGATAATCAAGGCTCAATAATCTTAGCTACCTATGACGGGTTAATGCCACTTTTCGCTTATTAGTACATCATATATAAGGAACCAACCTTTTCACTGTAGCCCATTGACACTCCATATTTTTTAGAATACCTTCTAAAAATGTCTAAAATTCTAAACTTAAATACTTAAGATGGGAAGTAAGATCTTATTGATCAAGTATATAGATGTAAAAAAAACTTATGGAGCCTCAAGAAACATTTGATGTAATTAAGTGCAAAACATTCTCCTCAAAACTGACTATTGTAGCACCATCATAGTTTTAAAGCATATGATAAACCTCAATAGCTTTTGTTTTAATAGCTCACTAATTGATTCATATTTCATTTCTGGAACAATATAGGCAAACCTATAAATCAACATATCTAATCTCAAATAAGTGAAGAAATACTTAAAGATTATCCATAATATTTAACTTAAAGATCAATAAAAACCTAACTAAGATACTACTGTAGTGATTACACCCTTTGTAAATGGTCTTTGATTTAATAAAACCTTATGGATTTTGACGCAAAAGAAGAAGCCTTATAAATTTGAAGAGTTTTAAATAATGGAAATAAATATTTAAACCTCGAAGATATAAAGCATTATATATAGATGTAAGATGATATAGCATAAAAGGCAAAAGGGAAAAGAAAACAGATGCTCCTCCATGTATTTATGAAATTAAAAAATAAAGTAATGAGGGAAATATTGAATAAAATAGGATCTATAAGCATAGAAGAATTTATAGTAATTTAATACGCCCCTATGTAGGGTAATTGAGTATGTCTTTTAAAAAATATAGAAAGAAGACCAAAGAGGATGTTTGTAATTGTTAAATAAGGGCATATACTATTATAAAGATATCAAACATAATATTGAGGATTTCAAGGAACTCTATAGGTGATGAAAAACATAGTCAATGAAGGAAGCATTAAGAGATAGGGAGATGATCAGGGAAAGAACTTACAAGTCATAGATAAGGGAACAACTAACAAACTTTCAACCTCCATAAGGTATAATCAATGTTTTTGTAGAAAGGTAAGCACACAAATATTAAGGACAAGATGAAGAGACTAATCTACTAACATGAAGAGAATGGGGAACACCAAGATAACAAGCCTAAAAAGAGATGCAGGATTACCAAAATAACCTACTTTGATAACAAAATTTGGAACTTAACATACCCTTATAAAGACCTTAAGGTTATGATTTTTTTTACTAGAAAATTTACTAATTAAGAGAATATTGGTTGCCACAAGGATTGCACTGAACATCTTTTATTACAAAGACTTTAAAGACATGAGACTAACATCAGATAAATTAAAACTTGTGACTTCTCCCTTACCGAGCTTTAGT
The DNA here is from genome assembly GCA_027478405.1 of Erythroxylum cassinoides. Lineage (NCBI taxonomy): Eukaryota > Viridiplantae > Streptophyta > Magnoliopsida > Malpighiales > Erythroxylaceae > Erythroxylum > Erythroxylum cassinoides. Next base: position 380,596 of record JANIPM010000009.1, read on the forward strand.
GGTTACCAAATATAGACCAAAGGATAAACTATGCTCCCTACGACCTATAAAACAACGCTCAATCAAGTAACTGTCATGACATGTTTTTATATTATAAGAAGACATTCAATACATAACTTCATTATAGGAAGACCTATAATGTGAACCACTAGGGAAATACTCTCCCCATACCAACTCCTAATGAACTTCTTAACTTCCAATGGCACCTAATAGATCAAAGGAATTTAAAGAATAAAAATCCATTGTTATATCACCTTTTTCAAAGGGATTAATGTTATTAGCCAAATGAATGTAGTAGAATTAGATGTTAGGACTCAACCAAGGAGATAAGAGGATAAATAAATGAATTTTGAAAAAAAAGTCAATTTAAACCTACAAAAAATCAAGACAATTGAATTTCAAGAGTATAATAGACTTAGACCTAAAGGAGGAACTCTGAAAAAGTCCATAGATTTTAAATGGATGTACATCTACGGAGCTTAATTAGTTGTTATGTATTAAAGAAGTAATCACTTATAAATTGTATATGGACCCACTTTTTAAGGTTTGCTAGATAGAAGAAGAGGAATTCTACAATAGAGAGGCAATATGTCGTTGAATCAAAATATTCAAAACTATTAGCAACATGCTTTGTAAGACAAGTCTACTATGAACGATTCAAAAATTCGATAATAGTAAGAAAAGCTAATAGAAAATTAAGAGTAAGTGTTGAATTCATAGATCTAAATAAAACATACTATTAAAAAGTGACTAGTGAGAAGATTCAATCGCAAGGAATAAAACGTTAAGATTCATGGCCATGTACTCAAGCTAATTGAAATAAAGATGGATGACACGAAAACTTCATTTATAACATGCAAAGAAATTTATTGCTACAACGTATTTCCTATTAATTTTAAGAGCCTAAGAACAACTTTCTAAAGACCCGTTAAGATGCTATTCTGAAAGAAATTGAGAAGAAGCATGTGTCATTGTGTAGATGATATCATAAGAAAGTGATTGTGGATGCACATAAAAGATTTAAAAAAATTCTTTAACTCCTTATATAAGAATAAAATGAAGTGAAACCCAAAAAATTGTGTATTTATAGTTAGAGTAAGAAAATCCCTAGGATTTATGATGACATAAAGGGGAATCAAAGTCAAACCTTATAAGGTACATGTTATAGTGACAATAGCAACACCAAAAAACTACAAAGATTGACTAATCTTGTTACAAGCTTATCATGATTCCTACTAAGTTCAATTTATTTCTATTTTCCATTTTCTAAATCTTACATAGTCCAAAAGGATTTGAGTGGAAGTTTGAATGCATGGAAGCTTTCGAATAACTTAAAGAACACTAAAAATGTCCTCAATTGCTATCTACACCAACACAAAACGAGGATTTTCATTTACACATGGTAATCTCTAATTACATAATTAATCCTATATTAATCAGAGAAGAAAACCCTCTGTAAGATCTACTATACTATATTTAATAAAATCTTGCAAGGGGTGGAATATAGATATATAAAAGATTTTAAAAAGATAGCATTTCTGCTTCTAAATTCAACTTAAAGCTCAAGCCATACTTTTAAGCTTACATATTGCAAAATACTTACTATTATTGAGAAGCGAAACACAACCTTAATAACAATGACGATTGAAAATTGATTTTAATAATTTCCAAAAAAAGAAAATTGATTTTAATAATAAAGTCTTTATCAATCAAATTTAACGGAAGATGATAAAAACCTAAAGATAGTCACTAATTGTAACTAGAAGTTTGAATTTAAGAGTTGGTTATAACCTAGAAAAATGTTAAACACTATATTTCACCCATCTAAGTGGTTACTAAGGTCTTTAAAGCTTTTGTAAATTTGAGAGTTTAAAATAAGTGACATTATAAGTGTGTTTATAAGTTAAAAATTAAAAGCGAAAATTTCTTAGATTTTTCGGTTTTACATTAGACTTTAAGAAGTGACAAAAATACCTAAAGTTGTACCATAAAGCTTAAAAACAAAGAACAAGTATGAAGTGATAATTTAATGCTTGAAAATAAAGGAAATTCATTTTTGTTTAATTTAAAAAGATAACTAAAAACAAACCTGAATAAAATAATCTCAAACAAAACAAATCAATAAGAAAAATGAAACTAAAGATAAAATACTTGATATATTTAGTAGACAAAAACATGCAAGCCTAATGTATTTATATGGAACAAGACATGACTAGTTTTCTAAATTTAGACATTCAGGCTTGATGCTTTGAAGGTGATAAAAGCTTGAGAGATGTTTTAAACATTTTAAGTGGCCTATCATAATTTGACTCCTTTCCTAGATTCTAATAATGTTTTATTATTTTATAAAGTTCTTTTCTTAATCCATTTTATTCGTAAATGATCCATCCTTGCTCCTCACCCATGGTTATTAAATCAATATTAAACGAAAAATTCTTCAAAATCCTTTTTCTTTTGGACATATTTAGAACTCGATTATGTTAATTTCATGTGTCAAGTAAACTTTAATTGAGTTAGCAATCATCTAGGATTATTAAATTTCCAACAATTTATTCCTAATCCAAAAAAATCAATCATATCACTTTTTTAAAAAATTCGTGAACATAAATGATTACTGAAAACAAAGATGAGCCAAATACAAATTAAGCTAAACCATTGCAAAAAACATTTAAAAAAAATTTAAAAATATTATCTAGACATGAATAAAAACGTTAAACGGATATTAGAAACTAATCATGATCAAGACCAATTAAATAGGCAAAACTAAACAATGACTGTAGGCATGGATAAGTAGAAATAGTCCATTAAAAAGAAAATTAAAAAATGAAAAGACAGATTGCCGTGCCAAAAATCCAACTCTAATCAACTTCTATGCATGGTTGATGTGCCTTCTGCTATCAAAAGCTAACCAACACACTCCATAGAAGATGGAAAACAATGTTTTGTGTCAAAAAAAAAAAAGGAAGAAAAGTATTTTGATCCTAGAGAAGCCATGGGAAAAATTAGAGAGATGATTGTTTGAGTTACAATTCTTTCAAAAAATGGAACAATTATAATGTCTTAAAGTAACAAGGCTCAAGATTAAAGCCCCAGATTATTAATACACTACTTTTTTTTTAAAAAAAAGCTACTATTGAGTAAATATAAAATGCTTATAAAAATGTCATCATCTTATCTTAAATGAAATCAACTAATTCAACTTATTAGTGGCACATCGTGATTGGTCCATAAATATGAGTGATTGATGTGCATCAAATATATTGTATTTTTCTTAGTAGTTTGCTATTTTTTTTATTCAAATTGCTTTAGTTTAATTGGTTTTATGGCTTAATTTAGGTAATTATGAAAGAGTTACCTTATAAATGACATATCTAAGAAATGAAGGAGTTAACAATTCAAAACATGATGAGAACACCAATTTTGGTTAAACATGGTCTAAAATATGATTTTTATGCTAATTTGTGTTCTTCTCAAGAATTTAGAGTTGAAAACATGTCAAATTATAAGAGGTGTATAGAAGCATTGTCATATAAAGTTGGAGAAATATGAAAAACATGGCCATAAAAATAAACATGTCTGTACCCGTGTAATTCCATAATTTAAAGCAGAAGGCAATATAAAATATGATTGTGGACATCAACATATTAGTGCTTGTGTCTAAGTGCAAGTTGTAGATTATGAATAATATGAATAAAGACACAAATATGTCTGTCTGTGCCCATATAATTCCCCATATTATAAGTAGTAAATAATGTTTAGGCATTTATGGTAAAAGACTAAAATGGATGGAAATATAGACTTATGTGACCATTTTAGTATTAGCGTTTCCTTTTTTGAGGTTTCAAATAATTTATTGCATTTTAAGAGTAATCAATCATATATGTATACCTATTTCTTCCAGACATAGATCGGAAGTTTTGTCATTTATCGATGTATAGTTACCTATCCCTAAATTGATTAAGCTACATATTGGGATAGGTAACTATACATCGATAAATGACAAAACTACCAATCGATGTCTCGAAGAAATAGGCGTATAAGGCAACTTTTGCTGACTGTGCATTTACGAAACAGTCAAGAAGACGTGTTTTGCTTCTAAAACGCGTTGTTCTTTCACTTTCCAAGAAATTCGACCGTGTCACTGCTCCAACCTTTTGCCTCTTTCCAATTTTATGATTTCTGCCTCACCGTCTTGTTAGCTTCTTTCGGAAGATAAAGCTGTTTTTATGCATAAATCTTATGTCATGAGCAACAAACAAACTTTACTGGTTCAAAAATGGAAGTAAACACACAATTCAGCTACTAAAGATATTGGAAAGCCTTTCGATAAAAATGTCAAATTAGTCCTTAACGGTTTCGTCAAATTTTAATTTAAACTTAAATATTTTGACATATTTAAAAAGAACCTTAACATTTTACAAATATTTAATTTGAACCTCAACTTCACGTTTATATTAGTTTTCCGCAAGATTTAAAAAACTAAACTGGATTGTCCAATCTGACCAAAAAAAGTTTGAACCAATCATTAATTCGATTATAACCTTTATGTAAAAAAACCCGACCGATTTAAATTTTTTTGGGTCAAATTAGACAATCCAGTTATAAGGACAAGCTCATATTGCACAATTGAGTCCACAAGCCCAAGTTGCCAAGTAAAATGTAATTAATTAATGTATCCATTGGTGCATTATTGCAAATGCTTATGTTTATAAGACATGTTGAGTTTGATCAAATGTGAATAAATATGTTCAAGTTGAGTCAAATGGAATAAAGTTTTTGTTTTAAAACTATTAAGTCCTAGTTATGGATAAATAGGCATGCCTAAAAGAGTATGCAGATGCTCCTGTAACTTGACACTATAGTGTCCCTTGATTTTAAGATGTAAGTCTCTTCTGTTTCTGAGATACCAATCATGATATATTATGTTCTAGTCCAATTATCCACTTCTCTAAAAGGGATTAGCAAGCTAAATTGTTTTGTATTATAATACATGTTCAGTTTTGATATAAACAAGTTCTAATCTAATACAAGATAAGCTCTGATTTGATATAAAACAAATTATGATCTGATACAAGTCATATTCTGATATGAAAGAGTTATATCATGTTTTGATATTTAGTTTTGATACATGTACATTATGTTCTGATATTTAAGAGTTTTGTTTCGATGCAAGAAAGTTTTACATTGATGAATAATAATTTGTTATGAGACACATAATGTTTGGATTGCTCTTTAATATGAACAATTAAAGATTGTTGTGATATGATCTGATTCAGTATATGTGAATGTTAAGTGACTGTTACAAACAGTCTGTTGAACCAATGGTGGTTGACAAATAAAAATTCCTTTATGTTTTGATAATTATAAAATATATAGAATTGGTTAAGAAATTAT
>JANIPM010000009.1:402116-424076 GCA_027478405.1 Erythroxylum cassinoides
TTCATTTAATAATCTTTTTAAATTAAACTTCAAATTTTTTGATGAATAAGAACAATTTTTTTCAATCAATTTTTATTTGGTTTTATGAAGGTCTAATACTAGTTGAATCTTTTAAACCTTAAACTTTTTTTGCCGATTTCACTTTCGATTCGGTTTTTGAAATATTAATTTTTGTTAGTTCTTGATTGAGATGGATGGACTCAAAATTGTCATCTCTTTTCTGTGGGTAAGTAGGTGGGAGAGCTGGAAAAGTTTTGAATTTGGTAGAGTTAGTGTTGTATACACAATTTGTTCTTAATGCTTTATTGGCATTGCAATATAAATACATCATCTTGCCTAACTTTTAGCAATAATTAGAACCTCTAAGTCTAGTTTATTAATACTTTTTGGATAAAGAATTAGTAATTATGGGGTTTCCCACTAATGCAATCTGCCAAATAGTGATTAAGTTGGATTTGTTGAGCTTAATGGCAACACATTCTTTTTTCAGCCGCAAAAGTACAGGGTTTGGTCTTGTGGGATCCTTACCAATCCGATGCCGTTTATTTACTTCAAAAACATATTCATGAAGAATTAGCAGTTGAATGGGCACAAATGATTGGTGTTGAATTATTAATCCATATTGCATTAGTCATCCCTTATCCGTTTCATTTGCTTTCCAACAAGGAGGTCATTAACTTGCCAACTTCTGGCTCCAGGTTAGGCTTTTGCAATCTTAAAAGCAACCCAAGTTTGTCTCAATGTGTGATTTTCATAGATAAACCGAAATTACGACATCGTATTATCGGTAATTAGAAGTGTATCATTCGTAATTGTTATAATTGTTAAGAATAGTAATGGAAAGTAGAGTGATTGCTAAGATGCTATCATATTTAGGAGTTGAATGTAGCCTCATTGCATTCTCTTAAAGCAAAGCATTATTGTTGCACTTTTATAATGGTAAGAAACAAGCCGCCCGTTGAACACAAGCCTCAAATGTCAAAACAAAGACTCTTCTTGGTTGGTGTCATATCTGTCAGAATTCAATCACACTTTGAAAGAGGATTCAACTTGGACCTCTAATATTGTGATGTATATCAAGAAATGATGTTATGAAGAAGCATTTCCACTATTTGAGTATCTTGAAGATTAGCTGAGAGTAGATTGTAACCTGAGGCAGGCAAAGGGTTCATGTGTCAAACTGTAGTTCTTTTGCATGAACATCCAGGCTGTATTATCATACATGACACACCAGCACCTGTGTGGATAGAGATCAGCTTCACACCACAAGAATGTTGAAAAAAGAAGTTAAAAAAAAAAGGGACTTGTGCACACCTCATCATCATCATCCACTGCCTTTTCTGTTAGGAAAGGCCAAGAGGGCAGAGCTGGCTTGAAGCATAGATCGCTTTCGACCATATGTGACACAATAAAGAGGAAGCTAATACTAATTCGAGGCCATGGAATTTGCCCCATGAATTCTGCAGGAAATGAAACTTTTTTATATGTATCTACTAGTTATCAAGTTGCAACTTGTAACAATATCCAACATATGTACAAATACGGGGTAGTTTATAAATGAAGACTAGCTCTAAATCCACAGCAAAGTTCCAGGTCTGCATAAATATCATATCTTCCAGAGTTACTGAAACCTTCAGATGGATAAATATTCACTAAATATTTGTAGATGCAAGGGGCATGGAACAAGCGTTTTTATTAACCAAAACATAAATCGCATGCCAACAAGGCATACTTAAATCTGAATCGTTAAATAACTTACTCAGAATATGTGAAAATAAGGGGAACAGATCATACCTTTATGAAAAGAAAACTCAAGTCACATTAACTACGTGTGTCTTCATCATCTATGATCCAGCTGCAATGACAATGACCTGTCATCCAAATGGGACCATACCCTTTTATTACTATCTAGGACTCAAATGTATTTATAAGAGAAAATAATTAAAGATGCTAGGGGATTAAGAAAAAGGGATCATTTATCCCTTTATCTATTTACACTAGCTATGGAGGTATTTATAAGAATACTAAAGGTTCTACAAGGAATGGAAAATTCAAATATCACTCTAAGTGCAAAGCACAAAGAATTGTATCATTATCTTTTATGGATGACTTGATGTTGTTAACTAGGGCTGACAAAGGCTTAATAGCTATACTCATAGAGGCCTTGGAATCAATGAAAGTAATGTTTGGATTATCTATGAACAAAGGAAAAGGCCTTATCCTAATCTCAGGAGGAGCTGAGCCTTATGCAGTAACACTGACAACTAAGACAGGTCTAAGATGGACTAAACCTCCTTCACCTATCTGGGTATGCCTATCGCTACTGGAAGACCTACTTAGTCTAATTTCAAGCCTCTATTGGAAAGGATCCAAAATAAACTCTCCAGTTGGAAAAGTATAACCTTATCATTATTAGGAAGGATTTAAACGGCAAACTCTATTTTGAGTAACTTATATACTCATTGGACAACTCAGCTATAGCTCCCGAAGAACCTCACTAAGGATATTAATTGGATTACTATCATATTTATTAGTTTAGGCATGGTAGCAATAACTTTACAATTAAGGTAAAGTAGTATAAAGTTTGTCTGCCTAAAAGGAAAGGAAGACTTAGGCTAATCCTTATATAGTCAACAAATCAAGTTCAAATGCTAAAAAGAAGTTAAAGGTTGCTTATAGATCATAATTCATTATAAGTCAGATAGGCATACACTCATTACATCAAATAGAGGAACATCAGGTGCTGGAGACCAAAACTAGATGTATCCTAAACCCTAAAGCACTTTGCTAAGTCTAACAGAACTCAGGCATGACATAGGGGATCAACTAATACAAATTAAGGTATTATAAAAGGAGAGTTCATCATGTTGCTTCACAAATAAGGCATATAGAAATAGAATTACTAGGAACTCACTTGTAATGCCTTGGTTATCTCTGATTTGATTTAAACACACTACCCCCAACATGATGCATGCATATGGTTGTTAGCAAAAGGGAATTTAAACACTAAGGATATGTTAAGTAAGATCTTAAATATTCCAATCAAATGTGCCTTATATGGATTAGAACCAAAAAAATGTCTCACCTATTTTTTGGATGCCTTACCTCCAAGACGATTTAGGACACCATAATGCATTTCTATAGTGAGAGAATCTACTTATGGAATTGGTATGATATTCTGGAATGGTTTGCCCAACATCACAAAAGGAACGACATAAACTAGGAGATATTCAAAATAACCCTAAAGGCGATAGTGAGGGCAATTTAGATGGAGAAAAATAGGATATTATTTGAAGACTAGCATTAGGACACAAAGATGATAACGGTAGAGATTATCCGAGGGCTCAGGAAACACTTCCTTGCCCTAGGATTACACCGTTTATTTTTTGTTGACATATGCTCAAGATGGAGGTTAATGTAAAGTAGATAGAAAGAAGATAAGGAAATCAGGTGGATACATTGAAGTAAAGTAAAACATTCAAGTTATGTATACATTTGGAAAGTGTAGATATTGAGTTAGAAGGACTTTAAAAATTAGAGAAAATTAGTCAGCTTACAGGAGATGGGAGATAGGATATCTATGATTAGTCCTACAATTGAAGTTAAGCATTAGAAAGCATATTGAAATCACGAATCGAGATGATCAGCTAATAGAGGACTCCAACCTACTAAACTTGTTGCTTTAAGAGCCCACCTTTAAAAAAGGAACATCTAACTGCTTCGTATAGGGATTAGTTGTGCAAATAATGTGTGAAATATCAATTATTCTATTTACGAAATGTGTACATGAGTACTATATAAGGTTCTTATATGTTTTTGTTTTATTAACACCATGTAAACAGATATAAACATAGTTTTGCCAATGAATGCATTATTTGATTTAAAAAATACTGGAAAATAAATCTTCAATAATCGGTAAACTATTATTAAATAATTAGTAGGACTAAATAAAGTAAGTTAATGGTATAACCATTTAAATAAACCCTAACCGTTAGATTTAGTTAAATAGATTATTCTTATATGATAAATAGTAATATATTTCATTTTTACTTTTATCAAAATTATAAATATCATAAATTAGTATTTGTTGAATTAAAGAAAATTATAATCATACTAATAAATCATATTACTATAAATGATTCATTTTATAGTGATATTAGTAATTCAATTTATTATATGAAAAATTAAGTAATATATAAAAGATGAAACAATATATAAAGACAAGGTGATTAATAGATTAATTAAGCATCAAAAGTCAATATTAACATATTAATGATATGATTGTGAACAAAGAATAATCAAGTGTAGATCAAGACATTGTTATGAAATCAAAGAGATCAAACTTGATTTAAAAGCAAAATTGTAGTAAGGGCAACGTAAATTTTCTTACAGCTAAAGAAAAATTTAGGACTAGCAATCAAGTAAATACATAGGTCAAAGATCATGTTCCTTTCATTTAGTTAAACGATAGAGGTTGCTCCTTAGGCACTTATCCTTCAAAAAATTACTTTCACCTCTTTTTCTAATGTCCTTTCTCTACCACTATTTGAAAACAAATCCTTTTCAAATTTGACATAAGTAGAGGAGACCTTTTCAAGTTCAAAAGTAAAGATGCTACTGCTCTTGGATTTTTTTAAGATCTAGGCTCTATGCTATATAGGAAGAAATGAACATCATAAGCTTTAAGTAGAATTTGAGGAATTTGATTCAAGTTACCAACATGTTAGTTCATTGGATTAAAGAGGCTATGATTGCTAAAGGATTAGAAGATAGTATGAGTTCAAATCTACGAGAGAATTGGAATATTTAAGCCAGATTATCTACTTGGTTTTCCTTTTAAGTTTACATCAAAATTTATGTTTTTATAACTTTTGTAAGTTAGAAACAATGTTATGTTTCTATATATTGCTTTTAGTTGGTTCATTCTTGGTTAATATATTATTTAATTTTCAAAAATAAAGTTATTGTAACCGCCATCTTTCTTTTTATAATTCACTTGTTACATTAACACTTTCATAACTTTTCATGTTAGACTTTATTGCATAATCCTTTTAAGATTAAAGCGACATTTTGATTAAGGTTTAAAGAAAACCTACTTAAATAATTGATTTTCAAATTAGGAAATTATTGATTGTGCTATAATTAAGTTTCTTTGAAAAACTTTGAAATGTTTTGAAAATGTTGAATTTGAGATAAAGATCTACCTATATGGAGTTAGGTCAATCTGAAAAGTACTTTTTTTATGTTGAATTTTTTTTAAGGAATGGGTTAAGCAGAGCAAACTAGGTAGTAGACTAATAAAATGTTAAAGTCTTTACTATAAGCCAACTGAATGGTGAGCATAGGTTGATTGAATGTCCTAGAACCAAGTTATATTAATGCCTAAATATTTTGTATAATTTTTGAGAAATCACTTAACTAAGACATAGGAAGATCGAATAGGGAACATAGGTTAACTTTATAAAGGTATAGTCAATCAAACACATTGGAAAATGTCATTATACTAAGTAATTGTTGGCTATAATAGCTAGTAAAGGGGTATTAAATAAAAAAACTCATACAATTGGTTATTAAACAAGTTTTTGAAATATTGAATACTTCTTGCATGAGTAATATGAGTGTTAGAGATTTTAGAAGTAATAAAAAGTTGCCTAGTACTAGTACTTATAGTTCTCATAGGACTAACACTCATGGTCACTTAAATTATACTATACGATTGATAGGTGCACTCCCATAGCAATCTTTAGTATAATTTTTATTGGATACAGACATCACATCATGAAGTAAAAGACTTGAATAGATAGTTGGAAGAGCATATTGGATCACGCCTTACTTATTAGATGTAGCCAGAAGAAATGTATATTGAGGAAGTGATTCTAACAAGAAAAAGGTGTAGCTTCTAAGGTCTCTAAGAATGAAAGAAGTGGGAATCTCATGTAGTGATAATGATGAGAATGATTATATCTTTCAAGAAAATATCTTATGAATAAGAGAACTTGAAGAAGGTAAATATCTTAAGAATAAGAGAACTTAGAGAAGGTAAAAATGAGCTTTTAGAAAAAGATAACATGAGCTAATATACTTGTATGAAATTGAAAAATATCGAGTACCAATGTCCTCTTCTTATAGATCATAAAGAGCAAAAAAGGAATGATAAGAAAGATAAGAAGGACAAAAAGAAAAAACCTTTAAATATATATAAGATGACACTAGCGGTTTAAAGAGTGAAGAATGCAAAGGAAATAATGTGCTTTAGAAAAGAATATGTATCACTATTACATGATGACACAAAATAAAGGCATAAAATAATATATGCATAATATAGCCCCCACATCAACAAAAAGAAATGTATAAGTTCCCCATCATTTTAGATATAGATAAAGGAATATGACATTTTTTCAGAATTATTATAGGCCTCTCTTTTTATCAAAAGATCACGACATATGGTAGACCTTATTATTAGACACGGAGATAACTTTATTAACTATAAACCAAATAAAGCTTAGAAATGCATACATGTAATATCCTTATAAGTTTTAATCATATCTTTCATGATTATCAAATCATTTTATAATAAGGTGCTTCTTTTATGGTGGTTATAGTCATATTAATAGAACTTGCTTTCTAAAGGAAAATTTATCAAAATAATACGTTAAAAATGATTAAAGACTAATTGTTAAGGATCCAAGTCTATATATATATTTGAAATAAATTGACTTCTTTATGATGTAAGCTATAAAGAAAATGCAATAAGTGATATGAAAGTTTATTTGTGATAAGAAAAAAGGATAGATGAATGAGGAAGATAACAAAAGTGGCATCAAATGAGGAAAAATATTGATATCATTAAATAATTGAAATTTTGAACCTCAATGAAGAAAGAAAAATTACCAAGAGTCCCTAGATAAATTAAGCAATAATGTTGGTAAACTAAATAGGGAGGGAAAAAAGGAAGAGCTTCTAAAAGAGTGGAACTTTAGGAAGGATCATCCTCCATATTAAGTATTAGTGGTGTATAAAAAGAGGTAAAAGTTTGTTCTTATATATACATATCTCATCATTCATATAGTGACTAAGAATTTGTACCCAAGGGGAAAAGACTTATCATATATGTACACCTAGGAGAAGAAAGATGAATTTTAGATTGAGATTGAAACATATAATTAGTGAATATTACTCATGGCATGACTCACTTTTATGCATTCTTTGGAGAGCACTTTGTATATATGTGTGCTTTTAAGTTAGAGCATTTAAATCACATTATGAATTAAAGTCCATCACTTGAGAAGTTATATTTAGTTTTATATGTACTCTACCCAATTTATATTGACAAAAGGGAAGAGATAACTAATATATAGAAAGATCATCAAAATTTTTTGGACAAGAATAGTGATATTGACTCTTAATTCACATATTTGGCATGAATTCTCTTGATCTTATAAGTTGAAGAGCTTTAACTTGAATCAATTAGACATCAAATTAAAAAGTTTATTGTTTCCATTAGCATGCATGCATTAAGAGAAAGTCTTTTGCGATCCATATTACATTGGCATAGGAAAAAGCTTGAAAATAAATCATTATATTTTAGTTTGCCCTCATGCCATCAAATGTTTCCACCAATATAAAAAAAAAATGATGAGATTCTTTTAATAAAGGAGGTTACAACTTATAGTTTGTTGATAAGTTACTAGTAATAATTCTTTTTATAGTGATATTAGTAATTCAAAATTTCAAAGAATCAAGAAATAAATAAAAATTTAAAAATGTTTGAAAAGTTAAACAACATATAAAGATAAAGTAATTAAACTGATTAATTAAATATAATCAAAAGTTTAAGTTGCACATTTAACATATATTTATATTGAATTTTGAAGAACATAACTAATGTGCCAAGTCTTTTGACTTGATTAATTAATTTAGTGAATTGGGAGGTTTAAAATTTCAATTGTAAAAGTAATTTTTATTTAATAGTTAAGAAATGAGATTACTTCCCCATTTATAAGGAGATGAAAATATGATACATAGTTATTCTATATGTATATATATTTTAAATTTTTTATAAGTATGTGAGAATTAAATAAATGTTGGTGTTTTTTAGTATGATTGATTGAGGCCAAAGGTTAAATTTATTTAAGGGAGGAGTAGGAGCAGGAGTGAGAGCTGGGGAATACTAATTCTACTGTAAACCGAAAAGATATCAGGCAATCCAATTCCTACAGCTCATACTTGTTGACGGAGCAGCCGTTGACTGATGAATAAGAACCAAAGCTCTGACGCGCTCTACCAGGGCGTGGCGTACATAAACTTCAGGTCAAAATGTCAATGTACTAATAGTCCACGTTCTAGACGCGCTTTTCATTAAACCTATTATTTGTTTCTCTTGCTAGCTATATATTCCTCTTCCACCTGCCTCTTGGTCGTACATCGTGCACTCGTGTCTAATTCAAAAAAGAATTATTTAAAAATTCAAATGTATCTATCTATTTTGTCATTAAATAATTTATTTAAGATATGTTTAATATTCAATTAAAATGCCTATTTAATAATTTCAAAATAGGTTATTTGAAAATTTGATTCAAGTTTAAGGAAAACGATTACAAATCTTTTCATTAATAAAAACATATGATACTAAAAGCTCTTGTACTTAATTTATACGGAAAGAATATAAGTATTTGTGCAAGACCAGAGTGGATGCAAGGAGACGCTCGTGGTGGCATGGGTCCATTTCAATTGACAGGAGTGTGTTTTAATGTAATAAAAAGGGAAGAAAGCAGCAATCTGATCAGTCCACACTCCACAAGATATCATTTAATTTTATAATATTCTATCTCTAGACTTTTCTTATCGTCCACTCCCTCTCTCTTTCTCTGGCTTTGTACGTAGATGAGCAGTGGATCACTCATGCATTTATATAGATTGCATCTGATGAGATCTGAAGAGTAGCAGAGGATCACAAGGCACGCATGGCAATTCCCAACTGCAATACCCTTCTGCAGCTCATCCTCCTCCTCACATCGTTTGCTTCATTAACATTTGCGGCCAACCCCACTACTTCATCATCTCCACCAAACAATAAGCTCCACCCTCTAGAAGGTATCCAAACTTTTTAGTTCATTAACACGCCTATGTTACATGTACGTGTCAGATAAGTTAAAATGAGAATATTCTTAATCTATCTATAATTGGCTTTGGGTGCAGTGAAAGCATTAAGAGAAATAGGGAAAAAACTGGGAAAGAAAGACTGGGATTTTGGAAAAGATCCATGCGGTGGTGGAGATGGAGGAGAAGGAGGAGGAGGCAACTGGAACATAGTAGAGAGCAGAGGTTTTGAAAGCAGAGTCATTTGCGATTGCGGCTCCTCCTTAATCGCTCTCAACTCCTCCTTAATCACCGTCAACTCCTCTTCCTCCTCCCCCTCCTCCTCATTCACTTGCCACGTCGTTTCAGTGTACGTTGCACGTTAACTTCTTCGCAGTTTAACACGGTAGAACTTTTGGGACCTTGAAAAGTCAAAAGCAAAAGCAAAAGCTTTTTCTGCATATAGTAGTGGACGAGGTTGCAAGCTGTAGCACACACTCAAATGAACTCGCTATTGTAATTTAATCTTAAATATTATAGCATATTGGGGGATGACATGTCGGTGAGTGGACAGTGGGTGGGTCATAGGTGGTGCATTCGACTTAGAGCGCGAGAGTGGCTCTCTCTCTGTAGTCTGTAACCAAAAAGAGATACCTAGCTAAGGTGTTAAGAATATCTAGTACTAAATATGTATATTCCACGTGCTTCTGCTTAAACCAAAATGAATGTATTTCACTTGGTGTTATTCAGTTATTTAGTACCAAAACTGCTTTAATTGCAGATCTTTAAAGGCTCAGAATCTATCTGGAGTTGTCCCACCAGAGTTCTCCAAGCTTCGCTACCTCAAAATACTGTAAGCTTCTACCTATATATATATTTATGTATTAGTATTTAGTAGTTAGTACTGATATTTTGGAAACACTAACAGGGATCTGACTCGTAATTGCCTCACCGGTTCTATACCTTCTGAATGGGCTACCATGCGATTAGAGGAGCTGTATGTGATCATCAATTGCTAGCTACTATTTTGCATCTTTTCCATTTAATATTTTTTAATAATAATTTATATATGTAGGTATTTTATGGGAAATCGACTCTCTGGGCCATTCCCCATTGTCCTCACCAACATCACCACCCTCAAAAACCTGTATGTTTCTTTACCTTATCCCAAACTGCATGTATATCTATAACACACAAAAGTATTCTAAGAAATTTTGGACTTACAGGAGCATTGAAGGAAATCAGTTTTCAGGAGCCATCCCACCAGAAATTGGGAAATTGTTCAATTTACAGAAACTGTAATTTGCTTTCTTCTTTCTTGTGCTTTTATATTAATTGTTAAACCAGGTCAGGACGTATGTATATATGTCTGATTCACTACCTATGCTTTTACCGTCTCCTGTCAGTGTTCTCTCTTCAAATGCTTTCACGGGAAGATTACCTGCACAACTTGCTAAGTTGGTCAACTTAACAGATTTGTGAGTACATAGCTTTTGCATTTTGCTCTTTTAAGTCTTAAGCACGTGCATGCTCCGCGTACGATTTCAAACCACGGTTCTGCCTTCACCAGCATGTCATCAGTCTCTATCATGATTAAAACATTGCTGATTTTAATAATTATTTAACCAACTTTATTTTATTTTCTTTTTTTTTTAGATTCAGTACAAATTTATTTGTTTAAACCTGTGGTTCATATTTTTTTTTATTTTAATTGCCTCCTCTTTCCATAATTTATGAAATTATAAAAATCATCTTTTGTCACAATATGGTTTTATTATTTAATATTTTCATAGGTGATTTAACAATTTCAAATTATCCTTTTTATTAAAAATGATAAAAATAACAAAATCTTGCTTTTTATTATTCTTTCATAAATAGTGTTAAGAGCCCTTCACACTATGAAAACAAAAAAGAATTATGATTAATATAATTTTTATTTTATTTATAATTAGTTCAAAATAAAATAAAAATATTTTTCCAAATTTAAAATACCTAATAGATATTTTAATAAGGAAGAGGATAAATTACATCAAATATTTTGATTTATGAGTCAAATATGACCTAAATTTTCATTTTGTAATATTAGAGATCACGATTTATTAAAAAAAAAGTATACTTATGTAGATCTTGAGAGAATTTAACTCTTATTTATCTAAAATGTAAAAGTACAAAAAATTTGGAAAAACATTAATAATATTCTAATCCACCTTTGATAAAAAATTTGGAAAAAAAATTTCTTCAGAAAATTATAATTTTGTAAAGGTTAAGAATTAAAAAATGCGTCCAAAAAATGTAAAATGCCATAAAAAGTTTCTAAACGTGACCTTAAAATTTAGTTAAACGCATTTAAGTTCTATCGTTAAAAAGATTATAATAAGATAAATAATTTTTTTTAATAGGTTCATGATATAGATAGAAGTTGATATATATTTGACAAATTATTAAAATACTAGAATATTTGAAATTAATTTACCCAAATCGATATCAAAACCGTCCTTCAATCTGTGGTTTCTTAGTGTCTAAAACATGGATGATCGATGACAAGGTAAGTAACAGCAATGTATTCTAAAGTGGCTTATCGGATCTTATTTCTTTTAGGAGGATCAGTGACAACAAATTTTCAGGCAAGATACCTGGTTTTATCAGCCAATGGAAAAACATCCAGAAACTGTGAGTTTACAGCATGCAAATCTTATTCCCATCTATATTTCTGGCAGAATTAACAATTTCCAACTCTTTTGTTTTTTACACAGGCACATACAAGGTTCCTCTCTTGAGGGGCCAATACCATCCACCATATCTGCCTTGACAAGCTTAAGTGACCTGTATGCTTGCAGTGTCTTCTTTTTTCTTTTCATTTTCTACACTTCTTTTAGTTCACTGAAAGCATTTTATTGAGTTTTAGGAGGATTAGTGATCTAAACGGTAGAGGATCCCCTTTCCCACCATTGAGTAACATGCAATCAATGAAAGCATTGTGAGTCAGAAACTTTTTACATCATCTTGTCTTCTGTTTTAATCTCCTGTTGTTTGTAAGCACTTGAGACGGACCGTGATGTGCAGGGTGCTAAGGAATTGCTTGATATACGGACCAGTGCCAGACTACATTGGGCATATGAAGAAACTAAAAACTTTGTAAGTAGTTTTCTGAAAAGGTTAAAAGAAGTCCCAGTGAACAGTTATGATGTTTTAGTTTTACAAAGAGATAATCTCGAGGGTCCTGCCAATGTAAAAATACATGGACGGGAAATGGATTCAATTGAATGATGCACAATGTCGTCATCTGTCAAGAATGCCTTCACATTTAACCTATGCTTGAAAAAGTTTGTGTGATAACTTAGTGATTACAAACATGTCAATCCAAAATTTTAGGTAGATAGGGTACTGGATCAAAAGGTATATAGTTTTTCTAAGTGCTCATCTTTGTTTATTTACAGTCCGCCTTAATTGCTTTCCATGTTAAAACTTTTGAAGATCATTCCATATAAATAATTTTCAATATTTAATGCAGAGATCTCAGCTTCAATACCATGACAGGAACAATTCCATCATCATTTTTCCAACTCTCAAAAGTTGATTTCATGTAAGTTGACGCTCTAAAAGCTTTTGTACAAGTCTTTGCTGCCTACTCCCCATCATAACATGTTCCTTTTACCTATAATTGTAGGTATTTCACAGGAAACAAACTTACTGGGTCTGTGCCTGAATGGATCTTAGAAAGAAACAAGAATGTGTACGTCTTAGTGTTGTTGCTTCGACTGCAGCTATTCTATGTATGGTGATTGATAGATGCTTCCTTTGTTCTCTGCCTCCAGGGATCTGTCATATAATAACTTCACCTGGGAAAGCTCAAGTTCAATAGAATGTCCTCGAGGGAGTGTGTGAGTGTAATTTATTATTTATCATTATTGTTGTTACAAGACTAACGATATTAAGAAACCTCACTTGATTGACTCCTTCAGGAACTTGGTGGAGAGCTACTCCGCATCAAGAAGTAAATTGTAAGGATCTTGACCCTTCCTTATCCAATTTCTGGAGGAATGTATCATTCCTTCTTGTCTCATGCAAAATCTAGATATAATATTTGGTATTTCTTTTCTTCATCGTGTTGCAGAAGCAAAGCGCAACCGTGCCTTAAGAAAGATTTTCCCTGCCTTGCTTCTGGTAATCAACGTAAGTAAGCCATCTGGGCTTAGGGTAATCAATGTGTAGCTCTTCATGAAAGTGTTGAGTGATTTATGGAATGAGGAGACTTCCAAGTTGTATTTGGACGACTAAGAAAAGAAGATCAATGCATCTTTTAGATGTTGAGAGAAAGTAATCTGGTATATATAATTCATGGTATAAGTCTTTGTTTGCAGTTCATTACTCCGTGCACATCAATTGCGGTGGTGAGGAGGTGAATGTAGATAACACAGTGTACGAGGCTGACGTAGAACGAAAAGGTGCTTCCATGTATTACTCGGGTCAGGGTTGGGCATTTAGCAGCACCGGAAACTTCATGGATAATGATATTGATTCAGATGTCTACATTCAGACCAATACCTCTGTCATATCCAATGTGTCTGCTACCAATGCACACCTCTACACTACAGCGCGTGCTTCTCCTCTCTCCCTCACATACTATGGACTTTGCCTAATGAATGGGAATTACACAGTCAAACTACACTTCGCAGAGATTGTTTTCACAAAGGACAATACATTTAGTAGCCTTGGGAAACGTGTGTTTGACGTTTATATCCAGGTAACTGAAGTCTGTTTGAAGATTGGAAATGTCTGTTCTCTGGCCCTAGGATGTTCATTCTCCAGCTGCTTGTGTTGTGTGGACATAGGGAAAATTAGTTATGAAAGATTTTGACATTGAACGCGAGGCTGGTGGAGCCGGTAGGCCAATCACGAAAGCATTTACAACAGCAGTAACAAGCCACACCATGAAGATCCACTTTTACTGGGCTGGCAGAGGAACAACAGGCATACCAGAGAGAGGAACATATGGTCCACTCATATCAGCTATATCTGTGGATCCGAGTAAGTAGAATTCAAATCTCATCTTCACCTGTAAACTCTTTTCAGCTTGACACAATCATTATTTCATATAAGAAAATGATGTATTCACTTTTGGCTGCCACTATAAGATACGTATTAATCATAATGAACTCCTCTTCTTGCCTAGATTTCTCTCCGCCTTCTGCCAATGGGAAAAAGAATGCCATCATAGTAGCTGCAGCAGTAGGAGTAGGAGCACTGCTTGTCGTTCTGATGCTGGCTGTTATATGGAGAAAAGGCTGGTTGGGAAACAGAGTCTCTGAGGATAAAGGTATTGAGAATAGGAGAGGAAAAAGGGGAAGTAATGTGTTGTTATTGAAAAGATTTTATCGACATCCTCGTTAACATAGAGAACATTAATGAAGTGTCCTAGTAAGTTGGTTTCATATTAGATAAGTACAAATTAGCAAAATCATTTGAGTGTCCATGATGGTCAAGTGTGTGACATTTAGTATTACACATTGCCCTTTTGATTTGATATAGGTGATCAACTATCTACAATTGCCTATTTGTATTCATATCGTTATCGTTATTCAAGAAACTCATATGGCTAAGGCTCCAGTATTTTCACTGAACTTATCAAAATGCTTTCTGCCAGAGTTTAGAAGCTTAGAGCTACAAACAGGACTATTCACACTAAGACAAATAAAAGCTGCCACCAAGAACTTTGATGCTGCAAACAAAATTGGTGAAGGTGGTTTTGGCACAGTTTACAAGGTAATTTGCCGTTTTCTTTCATTCCCCTTGTTTTTCTTGACCGAGACTCTCTAATTTGTGTGTTACGAAAGGGGAAAAGGCATTATTGCATACGGAAAGCATTAACAAGCTACTTCAACTCTTTTGAGTTTAACTAGCATCCGCAAACTGCATTGAACACCAGAAAATATAGACTTTACTGTTTAAATACAAATTCTATATACCAAGCCATGTCTCAAGGCTTCACAAACCTTTGGAAAAACTAATGCTGGGAACTTTAAAGGTTGATGTCTCAATGTTCTTTCTGAACTTATAGTACCGAAAACTAGTTAGCTAGACATAGGATTCGGTGGTTTCAAGAGAACGATGACAAAGGGGTATAACTGTAGACTGAAGTTTTGTCACTTTAGTCATTTTGTGTACCCATCTGAGAATTATGATGTTCTAATTATCACTTCAACTTAAAATTCTCTGTTACTGTGCATCCTTGCATTACGATGTTTTAATTAGGAAATCTGATATGTTCCATTACCAAGTGCAGGGCCTACTATCAGATGGCACAGTAATTGCAGTGAAGCAACTGTCCTCCAAATCGAAGCAAGGAAATCGTGAGTTTGTAAATGAAATAGGCATGATATCTGCCTTAAAACATCCAAATCTTGTGAAATTGTATGGATGTTGTGTTGATGGAAACCAATTGATGCTTATATACGAGTACATGGAAAACAATTGCCTATCACGGGCTCTTTTTGGTGAGTTAAGAACTTCCATCCATCAAAAATCATAGGCATCAATCTTCAAGCTACTGGTCTGCTAATGGCTTGTCCTTTTCTATTATCAGGAAGAGATGCAATCTGCAGAATAAAATTAGACTGGCCCACTAGACAAAAAATTTGCCTAGGGGTAGCTAGGGGTTTGGCCTACCTCCACGAAGAGTCCAGAATAAAAGTTGTGCACAGGGATATCAAGACAAGCAATGTATTGCTTGACAAGGATCTGAATGCCAAGATATCTGACTTTGGTTTGGCCAAGCTCAATGAAGATGAAAATACTCACATTAGCACTCGGGTTGCTGGAACTATGTAAACCCTTTAGCATTACATGCATTCCATTGTACACCATCTTGTCAAATACTCGACAAGAACATTAAGAAATCGAGCTCGGCCATCTCATTGCCTATTATGTCAAGCGATGGGTCCCTTCACTATTTGTTAACTCATTGTGGCTTCTGACTTTGCAGTGGTTATATGGCTCCAGAGTATGCAATGCGAGGTTACTTAACCAACAAAGCAGACGTATATAGCTTTGGAGTTGTTGCATTGGAAATTGCTAGCGGCAAAAGCAATGCAAACTACAAGCCAAAGGAGGAATTTGTTTACCTGCTTGACTGGGTAAGATTATATGCAGAGGAGGAATTTACAGAGTATGTAGTAGCATCCTTGATGATATGATT
This sequence comes from Erythroxylum cassinoides, assembly GCA_027478405.1. NCBI lineage: Eukaryota > Viridiplantae > Streptophyta > Magnoliopsida > Malpighiales > Erythroxylaceae > Erythroxylum > Erythroxylum cassinoides. Next base: position 418,390 of record JANIPM010000009.1, read on the forward strand.
TTGGAAAATCTGCAGGCCTATGTTCTACAGGAGAGAGGATGTCTGCTGGAGTTGGTTGATCCAGAGTTGGGGTCTGAATATTCATCAGAGGAGGCCATGGTGATGCTAAACGTAGCTCTCTTGTGCACTAATGCGTCACCAACTCTTCGACCTACAATGTCTCAAGTTGTGAGCATGCTTGAAGGTCGAACGGCTGTTCAGGACTTGCTTTCTGATCCTGGTTTCTTAGCCAATAATACAAAATACAGAACTATAAGAAATCATTTCTGGCAGAACCCCAGTCAAACGCATAGCATGTCAATAAACGGGCCATGCACTGATGATACCCCTATCTCTTGTATAGAAAGACCAGAAGAAGCCAGCCAGCTTTTGAGACCTGATTCAGTAATAAAATTCAATCAGTAGTTACTGTATCATATGGTGATTTAAACGTAGCTGATGTACAGTACAGACTATGTAAGGAAAAGTCTTCTCTGAATTAGCGTTCGTATATAGTATTTAGCTATTCTCTTAAAGAATCAACGTTTGATTTATTTGGACCAGGTCCTCTACAATTCAAAGAAGTTAAACAAGATTTTATATCTATTAAATTTGGAAATTTCATGATTTTTGAGAAATTCCATAAGCTATTTGATATATTTTATAGTTGAGATCAAAAAAAAAAAAAAAGGTTATAGCGAGTACAAAAGTATGAATAATAATATCATTCACCACACTCAAAAAAAAAAAAATACAATGATAAGATTCCAAAATTTTAATCACTATTAAAAAGTTAGATAAAATCTCAAGTTTTTAAGAAACCTAAAATAAGAGTTTTGCTAAAAAATTAAAGAAAAACTTTATAAAGTGTTTTTTGATTAATGATAATGGTAAGGAAGACTCATATAGGTACAAAAACCTAACACTGATTCCTAAAAAGAGACAATATCTTAAAATAACAAAATCCTTATTTTAGAATGCCTATCCTGGAAACTTTTAGTACATGTAACAAATGTGAGTTTCGTGATGGTTATAAGTTTAGCTTCAATGCCAATTTACTTATGTTCCTCCCGTCTATAAATTCAACAAAAGATTGATGCTATGCTAATTTACTTCTGAGTCTAGTGTTGATTATTTGCTACAAGTCTTTTTGTCTTTCACTTGAATCAATATCATTGGTGTTTGTTGGGTTGAGGTTAAACCTTGTGTATTTTCTATTTATTTTTCAAAGTTTATAAAATTCTTCTAGATTTGATATTAGGCTAGGCTTTTATAGACTTCTTGAAAGGGCTACTAAAAACTTTTTCTTATTATTGGCTAGGCTTTTATAGACTTCTTGAAAGGGCTACTAAAAACTTTTTCTTATTATTGGCTAGGCTTTATAGGCTGGATGAAAGTAATTGTACAACTAAGATCATGAAACAAATACAATGGATTTTTATTATTAGCAAAACAAATGTGTGAAGCTGGATATTGTATTTTGGAGAACAACTCAGTAGTAGTATGAAACATCCATAACTTCCTATACATTTTTTACCAACTCCCATTACTCTTTTGTCAATAACCAAATATATTAAAAATCTCGTTGTCTTAACTGATAAATACCTTAATGTACATTTTATGGACTCTAGCATCTTGGATGTGTAATTCCATTTTTTCAAACAATCTAGAACTAACTTCTTTATGCATGACATATGTAGTTATCATATAGTTTCTCCAAATTTTCAACCTATTTTGGGTATTGCACTCCAATATACTATGTTATTTACGATATCCTTTACTCTTTTTAGTATATCTAAGCCATCCTTCACTATCAAATTCACCATCACCACCATATAACCCTTCTTTTGGTTATTAGTTGTCTACATATTTAGTATGATGACAACTCATCAGTGGTTACTAGATAATGTCTTTAATATGAAGTTCATTTGAGCTCAACATCCGATTACATAAGAAATTACACTAGACTTGTTAGCAACTTCAATATCTATAGTTGCTTATGAGTCTGCTTTTAGTACAGGTGGTCATATAGAGAGTCGTCATTGTATTTGACTTCATCCTAAAATTGTGGAAGCCTTGGCGTGTGTTTGAAATTGGATAGTTATTGAAACTATTTAAGGTAAATTTTTTATATTATGATATTTTTTTTACTTTTTATAATTTTAATAATCATTTATTAAATTATCTTTTATTTTCATTTTTACATTATGAAATGTACAGAGACCATTCATCCAACTAAAAGTTTTTTAAAGAGATATCTAATGATAAAGGTATATTTATTTACTAATATCACATATTTCAAGATTGGGTATATGATTTACATAATGAAATTTTTAAGATATAAATGAAGTGGTATAAACTATTGGTGATCTAAGCTATAATAATTAGCCAACTCATTTTCTTATACTGTTGGTTTGTTTTCTTTAACTTATATTTTTCGATTTACTTTTTCGCATGCAATTGATTTGTGGTGCTAATAATATTACAAGTCAAAAAATAATATTCCATATGATTACCCCTACTCCATATTCTCTAAGTCTAAGTGATTGATTATTTAATAGCTTATGGCTGCTTCCTATCATTATACTTTATCCAACATTTATTTTACAAGATTTGAATCACTTCACAAACATATTTGTTTTATCTTCATAATACTTTTAATTTGTACGTAATATATTATTTTATTATAGATTGGTATGAAGTTTTTAACTAGTTATAAGAAGAAGCATTTGCATGTTTATGTTGCTTTGGGCTTATTTTTAATTTTTTGACTTCATCAAGCTTTGACCTTTGCCAATTTTGATCAAGTTCAGATTTAGGTTATTAAATCCAGACACAAGCAAGCCTCAGACTAAGTCAAACTAGAATTAAAAGGTTCAATAAGGCTATGGACATAAGTAACCCTAACCTAGCATAACTCATTTCTAATCCTAGATGGACTAGTATACATTATATTATCCCTTATTTTATTAGTTGTGATTCATAAATACAACTATAGCTTCATAAAAGGAGAGTGAGAGCTCCATTATGGTTTTTTAATCACTCGATCAATTTAGAAGGCTATGAAGAAGCATTTAGGAAGGGACTAACAATAGAAGCTAAAGGACATGAGTTATAAACTTGTATGAGGAAGCAACAACAGGTTAACGAAAAACTTAAAAAGCTTCACTTAAAGATACATTTTCTATCGCTAAAACCAATTCTATCCATCATGCATAAGAGGAGACCTATAACAATCCAAGTAGTAATGTCCTCAAACTAAAAGAAAAAGATGATATTAACAGGTATCTACAAGTAAGAGGCACATAGTTAATTTTAAACAAAAAAAAAATAGTTAAATTCCCATAATATTACCTAAGCAAGGAGAAACAATAATAAAATTGGATGTTTGATAGACCTTAAGGTTGTCTCTTGCTAGGAAAAGGAGAATTAAAAACTATAGATTTCAACTATTTCAAAAACTCCTTAATGAATAAAGATTAAATCTTTTCCTTATATGCAAGCTATTAATTCTTTCATTTCACTAGCTCTCATATAAGAGCAAATAGATGCTCTCAACTCATTTGTGACAACCATGGAGATGGAATAGGCTTTATTCAATATGCACCATAATAAAACTCTAAGGTTTGATGGCTTCAATGCTTCATTGAATAATAGTTATTCAAGAATTCTTCTCAATATATAAGCTACTAAGGGAATTAAATAAGACCTTACTATGCTTACTTCCTAAGACTTCCAATCCTTCCTTAATCCAATAATGCAAGTATATTGTAAGTTGCAACACCCTTTATAAAATCATTTCCAAAATCTTGGCTACCAAATTAAAAGCTATTTTGAGGAGAATCATCAATCCCATTCAAGGAGAATTTATTCAAGGAAGCAGTATTGGGGAATAATATACAAGAGATATTCAAGTCTTACTATATAGGAAAAAAAACCATCAAAACTACTCCATGAAGATTAATTTTCATAAGACATTTGATTCCATCAGTTGGAAATTCATTTTAAATACATTTAAGGCATTTGATATCTCAAACAAGTTCATCAAATGGCTAAATCAATATGTCTTAATTCCTTTCTATAATGCTCTAGTCAATGGTGAACTAACTCAAGTGTTTAATAGAGAAAAAGGCATTAGGTAAGGTGACCCTTTATCTCCATACGTATTCACATTATGCATCAAGGTGTTGACTAGACTTATCACATACAATATCATTTAGGGTAACCGTTTTAAGTTTCACCATAAATGTAAGGCCCAAAAATTAATCAACCTGTCTTTTTTTATTGATTTGATCTTAGTTTATAGTGATGATATCCAATCAATTAAAATAATTATGGAATCTTTGCAACACTTCATAGCCTTGTCAGGTTTTATAAAAAAACAACAATAAAAGTTTGCTATTTGTCTCTATTGGTGTAGATAAATTAGTTAGGCAACCATCCAACATGTTTGGCCTCAAGCTTCAATCATCTCCTTTCAAATACTTAGAGATTCCTATCACAACTACTAGATTTACATACAGAGACAACACCTATTTGTTTAACTTTATACAGAGGAGAAATGGGAATTGAAGAGTTTTAGACAAAGACACTTTAATGAAAAAAATTCAACGTTAAACAACCTTTATATATAATGAAGTTCATGTATATTCCTTCCTCATAACTTGATTAAAAGTATTGAGAGGATCCATAAGAACTTTCTCTAGTCTAGTGAAATAAGTAACAATCAAATAGCCAAAGTAAGATGGAAAGAAGTATGCTTTCCAAAGGATGAAGAACTTGGTATATTCATAATCATCATCCTATTTGACGATTAGACAATAAAAAAAGCCATTACTACTACTTGTAATCTTTAGGGAATTGATTTGTAGTTACTAGTTCTAGCTATAGCTACACTGTACACTTAAGATTTAAAACATTAAAAGTACATTCAATCAATATCCTATTATATTGTAGCCACACAAGTACCATTGTAAGCGACAATACAAATTACATTATCAAGATGTACTACAAGAAAAATATAGATTAGCAATGAAAACTTAGCAACGGAAAAATTTTCGTTGGAAATTAGCAACGAAAATATGCTTTCCGTTGCTAAAATTGATTGATTTAGCGACGGTACTAATACTCGTCGCTAAATTTGGAGGAAATTTGTCCCGACAAAATTTACAATGGACATTAACGACGGAATAATATAGCCGTTAGCAATGGAAACTTAGCAACGGAAAAATTCCTGTCAGAAATTAGCGACAAAGATATGCTTTCTGTCGCTAAAATTTACTGATTTAGCGACAGTACTAATACTCATCGCTAAATTTAGAGGAAATTTCTCCTGACAAAATTTGCAACGGAACAATATAGCCGTCGGTAATAAATCACCGACGGAACAATATACCGTTGGAAATTAGCGACGAAAAGTTTATTTCCGTCGTTAACATTGAGTAATTTAACGACGGTACTAATACTCGTCGCTAAATTTGGAGGGAATTCGTCACGGAAAAATTAGCAACGGATGTTAGCGATGGAACATATACCGTCGCTAAAAATGGAGGAAATTTTTTGGCGAAATAAAAAATTTTGAGTTTACCTACGGAAAATCACTACAAGAAAAATGAGTAATTCCGACGGAACAATACCGACGGTATATAAACCGTTGGAAATACCGACCGAAATAACGTTACCGTCGGAGAAATTGGGTGGGAGTGTCA
>JANIPM010000009.1:437485-453172 GCA_027478405.1 Erythroxylum cassinoides
GTGGAAAGAGCTTTCTCCGCAATGAAAATTATCAAGAGTTCACTTCGTAATAAAATGGGAGATGACCTATTGAATGACTGTTTAGTGTGTTATATTGAAAGAGATGTATTTGCAAATATTGACAATGATCTTGTTATGAAAAGATTTCAATCTATGAAAAGTAGGCGAAGATCATTATAATTTTAATTATTTTATATTCTTAATAAAACTTTATTTTTTATTTAATTTTGATATGAAAATTTTTGTAAAATTTATATTTTATTTGGGCCCTTCTTTCTTAAATTTTTGGCTCCGTCACTGCCTGAGAACAAGCTCTCACAAATGATGTTAAACTCACTTTGGTGTGGAACGAAAAAGAATCCTTGCTAGAGACCTTCACTAGTGCAACTAAGAAACTTCCAACCTCATAAGTTAATATTTTTCAAGGCTCTTTAACCTTCCAAATTAGTAGTATTTAGCTATTTAGCTCTCAATAGAAAATGCAGTTTGCTCGATATGAGTTACAGTGATCTCTTTCAAATATATTATCACTTTTTAAAGCACAAGAGATTTTATAATGATATCACTTTCAAAAGAATTTATACTATAGCTATATTTTGAAAGTTTGATCTATACATACAAAAACAATGGCTCTTCCTTAGTAGGTTTTTCTTTCAACTAGTCGATACTTCACTTACATTCTTGGTTAACTGAATGAATTTAATTCCGAATAATTTTGTTGTCATCTTTTCCAAAAAAATTTTAATAATCACGCAGCTAATATATGACCTTCATAATAAGTAGGATTATTTTGAATAAACTATTTTTTTATAAGGAAAGTTCATAAAGAAAGTTGCTGCAAGAAGGAAAACAATTATTCCATTATTTTATTTCCTTTTAAGAATTATACTATTATTTATATATAAAGAAATAAATATAATTTAAAATTTGAAATACTGTAAGGTTATCATCAAATTCGTTAAATATGAACCGTCAACTATTATTCATAATTGAATTCTTATGGAACTTTATTCGTTTTATCCTCTACTTTTTATGCTCTAATATTTCTCTTTTGAGAATGACAATGTTGCACTTGCACCAGCACCAAGTAAGGAGTGACCCAATTCATATATAACATATCAGTAGTCATTCTTATGAATTATATAAATATTACACAGTATTATGTTTAATCCAATCTCTCTAACCCCAGGATGCAGGTGAGTTGGTAAAGGGCTCTCCTGGCTTAAGTGAGGTCGTGGGTTTGAACCCCCCTCATCTATGCAGCCGTTTAAAACTTAGGGCCAAAGTTTTCCTTCCCGCAAGGGACCTACCCGGCTCGAGCGGAGATTAATCTGGGTGTGGATGGTTTAAAGGTGTCTTCCTATAGTTAGGACCCTTCTAAGACATCTCGTGGGCAACCAAAAAAAAAAATTCCAATCTCTCTTAAGTTGATAAAAGTTCAGATTTGCATTTGTCTAGAGAATAACAAGGGGCATTTTACATTCAGAAAGAAAGCATAAAGTTTAATGGAATACGATATTATCAAACACTAGCATGCAATGATGCTTAAACTTTAATTTGTCACAAATGCCTTGCGGAGAAATATCAGCTTATTCTTGAGTTCTCTTGTTGGGTTCAAAGACGTACTTAATCAGAGAATCCCTTATTGATAACATCTGAGGGAACTCTTTCTTCAATTTAGAGGCATCCAATTCGTTGTTGCTGCGAGGAGCAACAATAACCTTGGCTTGTTCCTCCAGGCTAAAGTTAGCCCACTTAAAGCTTGGGTTAATGTACTCCTTGTACATCTCCAGGATCTCATTGTGACTTACCACACCTGGATTGGTGAAGTTCCATATCCCCCTCAAGTTTCTTTTAGCCATCTCTATTGAAATGGGAAGAAGCTCATCCAATATTGTCATGCTGTTCGGGATGTTAACCACTTTATCATACTTTGTAATCTTTGTGATGAAGTTACGTGGATTGGTAAGATCAGAGGATATTGGCATCCGGACTCTGAGGGTGCAGACATTATCATACTCCCTCAAAAGCTCTTCAACCTGGAAAATTCACATAAGATATTGATTAGCTAGCAAATGCAACTCAATTAATAAAATGGTTTTTTAAGTCACCATAACTTACCATGGCTTTGGTTTTAGAATAGAAAGAACCAGTGAAATTGGGTTTGTCTTCTGTCTTGAACCCTATGCCTGATCCCAATGGATGCTCATTATCATACTCAAAAATGCAACCAGTGGCATAATTTATGAGTAGGAGGTTGCGGTCTCTGCAGACATCAGCCAATGTCAAAGTACCAACAACATTTGTTCTAATTGTCTCTGTCTTATGATATTCACACCAATCCACATTGGGTCTACCAGTCACTCCAGCAGCATTGAAAACATGAGTTGGTTCAACAGTCTGGATATCTGCTAAGAGCTGTGACCGATTCTCCAAGCGCCCCTTTCCATATTTATATGCTATACCCTGCTTCTCACAGAGCTTCCCAAGAAGCCCTCCTATCCAACCTGTTCTGCCATAGATCAAGAATTTCAGAGAATGCTTGTTCTTTGAATTGGGTATTACCATTCTGCTCTGGGTGTTGGTTTTCGTTGTTAAGGAAGCCGAACCATTTGAATCTTGTCTTTCAATTCCAGGCATCATCAGCATTCTTGGATGAGGTAAAAGTGCCCCAGAAACATCTCCCCACCAATCAGGATTATTAACATACCATTCCATGGTTTTCCTGAGACCCTCCTCCCATGTGGTCCTTTCAGCCCAACCCAAGCTCTTGAGCTTCTGATCATCCAAGTAGTATCTCTGGTCATTGAAAGGCCTATTGTCCACAAACTTGATATGTGTGTCCGGATTCATTGAGAAAAGCTTGCAGATATCTTTTGCCACATCAATTACTCTCCTCTCTTTCTTTGTCCCAATGTTGTAGACATGGCCAATTTCACCCTTGTGAAGAACAACCTCAAATGCCTCAGCGACGTCCTCGCAGTATAGATAGCTTCTCACGTTAGATCCATCCCCATGGATTGGAAGAGTCATTCCCCTCATTGCCAAGAGGAGGAATTTGGGAATTAACTTCTCTGGGAACTGATTGGGACCGTAAACATTGTTGCCCCTGGTTGTTATCACTGGCAAGCCATAAGATCGGCCGTACGCCATAACAAGCATCTCCGCCCCAGCTTTGGTGGCCGAATATGGATTTGTTGGCAGTAGCTGAGAAGCCTCATGGTTTCCCACAACAGCGTCTTCTTCTGTTTCTCCATAAACCTCGTCTGTGCTCACATGGATGAATCTTTTGATCTGCCCAGTGACTTTGCAGGCCTCAAGCAGAACATGGGTGCCATAAATGTTGTTCTTAGTGAACTCAAAGCTGTTGCCAAACGAGTTGTCCACATGAGTCTGAGCTGCAAAGTGCATGATTGTATCAATAGACTCTGTGAGGAGGATGTAACTGATAAGGTCAGCACTGGCAATGTCTCCCTTGATGAACTTGAAGTTGGGAGACAATTGCGATGGGAGGAGATTCTTGAGATTTGAGCAGTAATCAAGCTTATCAAGGACCACAATCTTGTAGTCAGAATGGTTTCTGATAAGCCTGTTGCACACATGAGATGCAATGAAGCCAGCCGCTCCAGTGATAAGGATGTTCTTTGGTGTGTATGGGGTGCCCATTTCAAATTCACCGGCGAAGCTTCAAGCTGATGATGAACAACATACAATAAGATCAGGCATGAACAACATAAAAAGAATACAGATCCATCAAGAGCAAAACAAAAGAAAGATCATACTTTGTAACAAAATAGAAAACAAGTCACCGGCTTATAGAACTGACAAACTACAATTGTACAGGAAAAGGAAAAGAACTTGGACTTAGTATTCAAGTAGTGGAATTAGTGCAGCAACATAAGAGGTAACATACTGTTTGTTATTGGGCACTGAAAAGTTGCAGATATTAGCAACAGAAGAAGGTTTAATGAGAAGCCTTAGAGATCTGAAAGGAAGAAGAGTGTCTGTGACGAGTGATAACTGGGTGGAGGCTGCTACTTATAATGAAACAATCTGATTTGGTTGAGTTAATTAATTTTGTCAATTATGTATTTCACAGACAATTAAGTTATGATTATAAGTCCAATTACTCAATTGCTATGAGTCATTTGCACTTAATGATTGGTTGAATGGTGAGGAAGTAGTTAGCACCTACCTCCCACACTCACGAGCGGGAAGGCTGATGCCACTTGTCTGCCCACATGCTCTTACGTTTAGAAACACGCGATAGCTAGTATCTTGATTTCACTTATAAAATCTTATGGTGATCTTTCGTTCTAACTTCATGATTTTCGTGACAAATTAAAGACGTGTATTAATTAATTCATAATATTCGACTCCTTGCTTCCTTTACACTTCAAATTTATGTCATGTTAGGAACATAGGGCTGTGTATTCTTATCATACACATTTCTGACACTTACAATATATAAACAAAAACAATAACTACAACACTCGGTACTCTTGAAATGCCGGGTCTGAGGCCTAATAATATACAACTTTATCCTAACTTGATAGAGAGAAACTATTTTCGATAGACTTATATATAATACAAAATATAAATAAATAAATATAAATAAAACTATTAAAAAAACATGTAATGCAATAAACATGGTAAAAATTAACAATAAAAGAAAAAAATGTAAATAAATACACACAAAAAAGATAAGTACAAGAATAAATCAAACTAATCATTACAATAAAGTAATTATAATAACTAAAACAATTGCTTAGGCCAAAAAACTAAGAAGCAAGTACTATGTAATCAAAATATTAATGTTAATTATAAAATAAATGACTCGAATGAATATTTAAAAGACTTAAGGGAACGAGAAATACCTCTATATGTGAAATCATTTATTCGTATCCTAATACGTCAAAGTTTTCTATTGCAGAGTATGTCTTCAACAAATTCCAACAAAATCATATCATTCTTATTCACTTCTCTCCGGTTCTTGTAAGGTCTTCTTCTTTTTTCTGCTTATAGCCTCTACGTATTATTTTCTTGCACTTTCTCGTTGGAGTGTTAGGTTGTCTCCTTTTATTATGTTCAAATCACCTAAGCCTCGTCTTTTTTAATTTTTCGTTAATATTGGTCACCTTTAGTTTGTCTCTTACTAATATATTCTTGACCTTATCTTTTCTTGTAAGGTTACACATCCAATGGAACATCCTCATATTTGCCACCATTAGCTTATAATTATGCACTTGTTACACTTCGCCTCTTATAGTAAGGCCAACCTAATTACTAAATAATAGAATTTATCTTTAAGCTCATGTGGTATCTTTTTGTCACATACAACTCCTAATATACTTCTTCATTTAAGTCATCCTGATATAACTGCTCAAATTGAGAGCATGTATGTTTTTAAGCATTTGGAAAATGTTTAAGTACTGTATTAATTAGTTTGAATGATTTCATAAAGTTTCAAAATGATAATACAATATATCATGAATATTGTGACTTCACTTTTGTAGACAAACTAAGTTTATTTATCCCAAAAATACAATAACTTAAAAGAACACACAATTCAAAACAATTAATATATAACCATCTTACTATAAATACTAATAAAATAAATTATAACTTCAACGTTATGCCTTCTCTTTATCGTGAAAGAAATGAGTTTAGAAATTTCACTCAAATAACCAATAATACTTGTAGTTTTGATTTTGGAATAAACATATTTTCGATGTTTCAACTTAACATAATTTCATATTTCACTCCTTTAATTATTTAATCTGTCAACTTTATCATAACTTTTGTTAATGTCTTTAAAATATATTTTACCTGACATATTAGATAGATACACTCATCATTTTTAATCATATATCTAGCTATAATTATATTCATATTACATATAATTTTGTTTTAAAACATTAATGAACGTTTTGACATAAAGTGATTAGTAAAGTTATTAAGAATTTAATAGTTTAAGAGTAAAATAAAAGAATGTCAAATTAAGTGACTAAAATGTAATTAGTCCATTTGATTTTTAGAGTATTCTTAAGATTATTTTTATTATATTTTTATTAAATGCTAACGCTTGCCTTATCTTCACTTTGTTGTGTTAATAGGCTCAAATAGTATTCTACATTATGTTCAAGAAATTCAGGTGAAGAAACTCTTTCTTTAAATTTGCATTGACTAGCTTTAAGTTCGGCAAGGTATTCCATTAATTGATCTCTGATATTTGCTTCCTCTTCCTCTTCCTCTTCCTCTTCCTCTTCTTCTTCTGGAAGCTCTTTTTAGAATGTGCCTTTATTCATGAAACCCACCTTTGTCTTTTCTTTACTCTTGAATTTGCTTCAGTCACCTTTCATTTCAGCAAGGATATCCATTAATTTACTCTAAGATTTGCTTTCGCTTCTTCTTCTTCTGGGAGCTCTCTTTCACTACTAAGGGTGATTACTTCTCGGTTGATATCATTAGTTTCAGTTGAACTAGGCAAACTCCCTTACTTCTCATCAAATAATATATCCACCAATTGGTCCTTCCGATTCACCATATTTTATATAAGAGTTTTTGTTTCTTTATGCCTCATGATTGATTGTTGAATGAAACCAACCATCATATCTTCCAGAGTTAGCTCGTTAATTGGAGGTGCTTGGTTCCATAAATATCAAGCTTGAGTGTAATCGTCTCATCCATAAGTATAAGAGTTGCTCCATTATGAATTGTAGTTGTTCCCGTATAATGTACCTTGAGATTGGTTGTACATTCTCGGGCACCACCATATATAAGATGATGCTCGACGCTCATGCTTTGTAGTGATAACTCCGACCAATGTCACGACATGACCTAAATATCGGTTGAGCTTCCAAATACATGTGATGACACCTCTCTCTCTTATATGGTAATGATACAGATTGTGACGATATATACTGGCTCCCATAAAAATACGGGTTCCTCTATCCTTCCATTGTATGTTATGACTATTATGTTAAATCTAAATTCCTAAAATAAACTAACACACACTATCTGTGTAGAAAAGTGCAAAAGACAATTAAATAAATAAGCCAAAAAAACAGTAAGATAAAATAAAAAAATACAAAAGCAAAATAAAATAAAATAAAAACAAAGATAAAAAAAATAAAATGAAAATGACTAGAGTAACAGCATTCAGGTTTTCCTAATATTAAATTCCCCAGCAATAGTGCCAAAAACTTGATTGACCTATTTGTGAGTTGGTTAATTATGTAATATTACGAGTATGGGTCGATCCGAAGATAGTGATTACTAATAATTACCCTTTCCTTATTATCAAGCCTAAGGATTGATTTTAGATTTTTAATAAAAAGCAAATAAAAGTAAAGCAAGTAAAATAAAATAGGTAATGAAATTGAACAAAGAATTAAGGAAGCATGTAGAAAATTATCGATATTAAGAATTAGTATCTAGGTTTCGAACCTCCCTAAACCCTTAACATATTGATCTTTTATTATGAATTATATTGATATTTGAAAAGTTGTGAGCTTGAATTGAATTAATTTATGAGTTAATGCAAGTATATAGAAACCTAATTAGTTGAAGAATAAACTATGTAGAGGGTTATATTCTTAATTATTTAGGTTGACTTATTGATTTTTTCTAAAATTTTGTATGTATTTTAGTTAAGAGTGACTGAAGTTGACTTTCTTAAAGAAAAAAAGATTAAAGGGACATTTGATGCGGAAACATACACATATTTTCTTTTAAGTATTTCACTTCATTTTCATATGAAATTTGTTATTTTACTTAAATTTTGATAATTTTTAGGTAGTTGTACATATTTGAATTTTGGATGAGATTTATTAATAATTTATGACTATTTAAAGTAAAAACATGAAAAAAAATCACAATTCTTTGATAAACACAATTTGTCCGATGCTTATGTGCCAACCTATATCCAATATAGATTAAGCCTAAAAAGAGACACAACTTAGAACATAACCTGAGGAGAGACCATGTGGCTTTGAAGAAAATTTGTAGAGTGACAAGACTTGAGCATTGAACTTACTAAAAACTACGCATAAATCACAAGATAAATACGAAGATCCACAATCTATGGTATTCATTGTGCTAGAAATTGTGTCTTTCCCTACGAGGAAATAGACGATTTATAGTCTGACCACAACTGTGGCATTATGTCCAAGGGTGCTAAAACACATTTAAAGCATGAAAGCCCTAATTTTGAAAAACTTTTAGAGGCTTTACACACTTTACAATCTTTTTCTCTTAAAAAATGAATATTGATTATCACAAAGTTCATAAACTTATGAGAGGCTAATTATGAAGCTATTTTTAACGAAGAATCAAGATCTACATTCATCTTAACATATCAAACTGGCAACTATTTTAATTACAATTTCTTTTTGTTGTTCAAACATGATTAGGGGCTAGATATTTTATATTTTTAGATGAATAAAAATCTAATATTTATTCTTATATGGATTTTTCTAATTTATGAATTGGTATATATTTCTATGAGATATCTTTCATTAAACTTAACATTAAGTTAATTACGCTAGTGATTAAATCTAACCTAAATTTACTTGTAAATGCCTTGAGAGAGTTTACTTACGAGTGAGATATAATTTAGATCAAAAACAAGTTGAATGAAATTAAAAAAAAGGTTGTAGCTCAAGAGTGTATAATTTCAATGACTGAAAATCCTATCAATGTAGATAATATACTCATTTTAAATTAACTGAATTACAAAATTAAGGTTTATACTCTGTGAAGTACTTATTTACCCATTTATTTAAAATTGAATTCTCTCTTTGACAAATTACTTTTATTTTTGTTCTCTCGGTTATTCTCTTAATTATGTTTTATTTTATGTTATTTTATTCATATTCACTAAATATTCTCTTATTAATTATTTTATGCTATTTAGTAATTTTAGGATTTTTTTATATCCATGTTGCTTCCTCGAGGGATTGACTTTTACTTTTATATTGCTTGCTAAAGATATCATAAAGATTTGTAACCTTTTTATTGTGTCAAATTATAGGCCTAATTCTTATTGAAATATGGTTTATAAAACCATTGCTAAACTATTGGCTTTTGTATTGAAACTTATACTTAAAAATATATCAATCTTAGCCAAGGAACTCCAAAGTAAGATAGTAGTGATAAAATCTTTATTGCATAAAATTTGCTTAAAAAACTACTATAAGGGGGAGGAAACTAAGATTTATGCATTAATGATTAACCTTAATAAGGTTTTTGATTCTATAAATTAGGATTTCTTATTCAACATCATAGAATTATAGGGATTTCCAAGTAATTACATGAGATGGTTGAAACATTGTGTTACAACTGTCGCATATTCCATCGTTAACAACAGAAATCTAATACCTCAGTTCAAAGGATCAAAGGGTCTTAGATAAGGTAACCCCTTATCTTTATACTTGTTCATCTTATATATTAAATCTGTGACTAGAATTATTTCCATGAATATTTCTCGGGAGACCAAATTTAAATATCACTACAAATATGAGAAGTTCAGAATATTTAACCAATCCTTTACTGATGATTTCTTAATTCAACGTGGCACCACCTCATAATTTATCAATGTGTTTCAAAATCTTTGCATCAATTGAAGAACCTCTGGTGCCTAAGGTTTAATCCTAATAAAAGTAGTTTTTTGTATTTTTAGTAGTTGCATAAGAATAACTAAGCTCCTAATTCTAACAACTGAATTCAACCATGAATTACCTCCCTTCAAATATTTATAGATCCTAATAACCACAAAGAGATTATCATTTGGGGATTTTCAACCTTTACTCCATATATAAAATGGTGGGTAGGTGGTATAACATATTGTTATCCTATATGTTAGGTCACAACTTGGAAGTTTAGACCTTAGGAACCTCCATTTATACTAGAGCTCAAATCTAGCACTCCCTTGAGACCCCATAAAATTCATAGAAAAGTTGTTGAAGAATTTTCTGTGCTTAAGGTTAGAATAGAAAAAACTAACGAGGGCCCAAGTTAAATTGACCTATTTATGTTTACCAGCCTTTCGTATTGATAATTGCACTCCTATAGCTTCAGAGCTTTGGGGAGCTCTTAAGAGTTTGGAGTTGGCTAGGAATTCAGGAGTTAGAAGATTGATTTTGGAGGTTGACAGTATATGCGTAATTAAGCTTATTGATGAGGTGAATCCTTCAGTATGTTGCAACTAGACCTTGGTTTCTAATATCAAATTTTTGATGAAAAGATTTTGGGAGGTTAGAATTGCCCAGACCTATTGAGAATGAAATTGTGCTGATGACTGGATGGCAAATTTTGACCTAAATCTTCCATTAGGGTATTATGAATTCACTATTCCTCCATACGGGATAAGTACTATACTAGATCAGGATAGATCTAGTAGAACCATTTCAAGAATCTGTCCTTTGTAGTTTGTTTTTCTAGTCTTTTTGCCTCCTTAAAAGGTAGGGTTGGAATCACATCTATAAGAGCAATGAATAAGGTGCTTTTTATCAAAAGAATCTATATATATTGTTCAATAATAAAGAATCACTTTGGATAAAATGGACACTCACTCATTTCCTCAAAGGTAATAACATATGAAAAATTAAACCAAAGACAATAATTTTTTAGACACTAAGCAAATTTCAGGTCAAGGAATCACATGTGTAATGTAAAAATTATATCATAGGCAATGAGTGAATATATCATTTTGGTATGATAATTGGCATGATTTAGAACCCCTCTACAAGTTGTAGGAGTAGGTATACTTAGAGCAAGCTTACTTAAGAATTATTAGGTAGTTGTCATCATAGAAAGGGAAACTTGTAGCTAAACAATTCATTATCAATGAGATTTTCTTAGATGAAAGAGAGGCTTTCAGGTCAAAACTCCAATCGACATGGAGCAGAGAACTTGATTTGATTCAAGCCAAAGATATTTAACTTTGTAACTTTTATTTGTATGTTTCTATACTTGTTTTGTTCTTGTAAACTTACTTCTCTTTGAAGAGTATTTATATATTTATTTTACCTTAAAAAACAAAATGGAGACTGGATATTTTGTTTCATTACCATACCCGGCAGGTACCAATTTTGTTCTTTTTGTTTTAGTCATCAACACCAGTTGACCTGCTAATAAAGTATGCTTTCTATTGGCTCCTGTTTTACCAGGCAGTTGAAACACTGATAATTAAGACGAACGAAGAACTTCCTCAGTCTGGCCACATTGCGCCTCATGTGTCATCAGAAACTATCTTTACTACTATACAAGATTGTTGTCATTGACAAGCTTGATCACTGTTGAAATCTCAGGAACCTCCTGCCTTCATTGTCTCACAAGGGAAACATTTGCAGCGATGACCCTACAAATAAGTTATGTTTGCATCCAGACACACAAATTAAGCTTGTGGACAATAGGCCAGAGATCAGAAAATCAAGAGCTTGGGGCAGTCTCAAAGGACCACATGGTGAGGAGGGTCTAAATAAGCAATCCTGATTTTATTTTATAGGGCAGTATCGTTGAGTAAAAAGATTGAATGATTAATCTAGTAACCTTTGAATTGTTATTTGTTATTGTTATGTATTCATGTGGATGTGGTCACAACAACACTAATTGGTTTAAAATTATTTCTGGTACTTTTGTTTCTGTCTAGCTGTCCAAAGAGCAAGGTGGCCACTTATATTTTCTTAGATAATGGAAAGCTATCACCCCATTACTGCTTTGCTCAGCCTTCTCATCCATATTTGTTCTCTCTGACAAGACATCAAAAGATTCAAAACTCTAAAGCCTCTCGTCCAATTGTTCTCCATATCTATCTTACTAACCTCTGCCATTCTTATCTACAGACTGTACGTAGGGATCCGTTTTGTATACATAGTAAAAGCCAAATTTTCACTTTCAATTATAACCCCATCAAAATTAGTCGAACTTTATTTGTAATATTTTCCCTAAATATATTTTAAAATTAATCTCTATTTAACTTAAATGCCATATGTATTTTTAATTAATATTTGGAAGTTAACCGGGGAAAAAAAAATTAGACTACTTGTGTTGACCCATCCTTATCATTTTTAAGGCTGATCTCATCAACTCTTCAACCCAACCCCAAAAGCATGCTTACACTTACTTCTGTTCACCGATCATTTCTTCCTATCGCTATTATCACCTAACTCTTCAACCCACACCCCCACCAGCTACCTCCGTATCCTCATTTCAACGACTTGACAGTCCGTTATCGTCAAATATTTTGTCTGCTTCCCTTAATTGCAAGAGCAGGACGAAGCATACGGCCACCAGAGAACATCACTGATAAATTCTAATGTTGGCATTAATGTTAACTTTATTGGATTATACCCTACAACCAATTGTTTTTGTTATATTGTAATAGCAAAATAATTTAAAAATATTTTTATCTAATACATATTTAGATGTATATGATAAAGTTCAATGGATAATTATACATTACAAATGAAATTATGACAAGATTATATTTATGAGATTTATTATATATTATCTTTAAATTTTTTTTAGTCATTGTTCTATTAAGATTGAATATTAATAGAACATGAAAAGATTAGCACACGTTATATTTTTTCTTATAAAGCAAGTTGTCAATTTCAAAGGCTAAAGTATAGAAATACTTAAACAAACGTATAAGTGTTTGTTAGAAAAATAAGTTTACTGAACTGACCTAATATGATAAATCTATTTGAAAAATTACTTTATATCTATGAAAATTTTCATTGTGATGATTGCATAAGTGATCCTTTAATTTGAGGTTTTTAAAGTTATCTTGTAGAGAGATTGATATATTTTGGTACTACTTATAACATATTTAATCATGGGTCATTCAAATGGTAGTAATTAGAAGTAGTATGAACTATATTGAGATAGTTGAGTGATTAAGATATGGTTCATCATCCTAAAATAATGAGGAGAATATTTCATTGTTCTCGATTATTATTAATTCAAGAAATCCTTGATCAAAGTAAAATGATGTTTTGTTAATAGTTTACAAATATTATTAATTAAATCGATAACTAATGACAATAAATTAATATAATTACACTCAAAATATAATAAACATTAATTTCATACCCTATGTCTAATTAGAATATTGTATGATGAAGGATTGAATTATACGGAAAAATCATGAACAAAAATGTTAGTTAAAATCACTTTAACATTCTTAAATATTTGGATGGTCATGATGAGTTGCTATATGTTAATCTTGATCTATGATTATAAATTGGTTAATTAGAGAATTAAAGATAAATTAAAAGGAGTTTTAATTTGTCTAATTCTAATTATGAATTATAATTATAATTTATAATTGTTGCCAATATACTTAAGAACCTAATGGATCTCATTTATAGAATGAGTTGAAGAGAGCAAAAGTATTATATCAAGTTAAACTTGATTGTAAAGTTTGAGATATTTTAAAAAATAAGGATTAATATGAGATATTAGATCTTATTTAGGCATAATTGATATTTAGCTAGAATTATTTATAATTATAATTAAAATTTAATTAAAATTAGAATGTAATTTTGATTAAATTATCAAAATGTTCAAAACTTATTATAAATAAGCTTAAGCTCTAATATAACTAACACTTCTTTCTTAACCCTTTTTGTAATAGTTACAGAGTTCTCTTAACCTGTTCTGTGAATACCATTAGAATTTAGAGATTTATACAACTATGGTGATTGAGATAGATCAGTTTCAGAAGCGGTTCAAATGATATGATAGTAATATGATTATGCTTCGGAATAAGATACGAATTACAATTCATGATTTATTATGATTTAATTTTTAATCATTTTATAAAATTAAAATAATCTTGGTTTTTAGGAAATTAAAATATGAAAAAGTTTTGAAATTATTCCGCTACAATCAGGATCAGATCATGTCTCGATTTTCCAATAGTAGTATCAAAGCTGAGTTGAATTCTATAATTTGATTAAAATATATTTGATTATTATTGATTAGTTTTGGAATTGAAATAACAGGATGATTAAACAATCTGAAATGTTCAGATTGGATTTTCTAAAGCCTTATGCTCAATTTAGAATTGAAAAACTATTTTTTAAAACCACAAAACACCAAACCCATATTTCATAATCTAAGAAATAAGCTTTCGCATTTTGTAAACTCATAAACAACAAAATACTCATTGGTAAGGCAATGAAAGATCAAAAATATTTTAAATGGAGACTACTTTAGTTGAGAATACACGAGATGTTCAACTGAAACCAAATTTAGAATCTGGAAAAATCATGGGTTGTAGCTAGAAATGTTGGTTGGATGGGTTGTGGTTTGGCTATTATTGTTATTGAAAAAACCAGTTGCGTGTGTGTTGTGTAAATTTGAAAATACAATGTATAAGCTGTTGGAATTCAGAATAAGAAGATGGTGGTGATAACAGTGTCTTGGAGTGTCCCTCCTTCTTAGGTGAACATAACAACGAAGAAGAGGAAATAGCTACTCATTGCTGCTTGTCAATGCATGGTTTGCCATTTGGGAGATGCAATCAATGCATCTACAACGCGGCTATTTACCAAACTGTTAGGAAATCGGGTAGAGATTTGATCCCAACTGCAGAGGAATAATCACAAAACTTTTCATGAATTTTAATTTCTCGAAAATCAAGATCTATTTAATTTGATAAAATGATTAAAACAAATCATAATAAAGGGAAAATTTAATTCGTAACTTATTTCAAAGCTTGATCATTATCTTGTTGTATTCCTCGAATCGTTTTTGAAACCTATCCGTCTCAACCACTGTAGCCACACAAGTGTTTGGCCTCTAAAGGTATCTCCAAAATAAGTTGAGAGAACTTTGTAACTCTTACAGAGAGCGTTAAGCAAGAAGTGCTATCTCTATAGAACTTAAGCTTGTTTATAATAGACTTTGGACGTTTTAGTAATTTAATTGAAATTAAATTCTAATTTTAATTAAACTTTAATTACAATTAAATATTCTAATTAAATACCAATTATGCCCATATAAGATTCAATATCTCACATTGATTCTTATTTATTAAATATCTCATATTTAATCATAAAGTTTCTCAAAATTTACAATCAAGTCCAACTTGATTAAATTAACTTCGCTCTCTTCAACTCATTCTATATGTGAGACCCATTAGGTTCCCAAATATGTTAGCAATGATTATATAATTTAATTCTAATTCATAATTAAAATTAGATAAATAAAACTCCTTTTAATTTATCTTTAATTATCTAATTAAACAATTTATAATCATAGATCAAAATTAGAGTATAGTAATACATCATGACTATCCAAATATTTAGGAATGTCAAAGTGATTTTGACTAACCTTTCCGTGCATAATTTTTTCGTATAATTCAATCCTTTTATCATACAATGTTTCGATTAGACATAGAGTATGTGTAACATCTCATCCCCGATGGGAAGGGTAAAATGATAATTTGGAATGAGATATGAGTGTGTGAACATATCTCGGCATGGTCATGCCAAATATGGCTTCCATATATGCATGAATTGAAATTTTTGTATATGCACATGTTTGTACATGCATTCATGACATTTCCCGGCATATGTATTTATTGTGAAAAATGTGTTATTTATGTGCATTGTTTTCCGCATAATATATATATAAAGTATGTGTAGTGTTTCAAAAAAAATTTATACTGAGTTT
>JANIPM010000009.1:526118-537605 GCA_027478405.1 Erythroxylum cassinoides
TCGGAAATCTAATAAAACCCTAATTGAAACCCTAATTACTTCAATCAATACTAGCCAAAAGATAATGAACTTACCAAAAATTTAAACAAGCCAATTTAATAATGAAAAAGGGAACGGGGTCTAACACACACACATGCAACTAAAGTTTTGCCATAGTTTTCCACCATATTTTTATAGTGTATGGGAGCCTGATTAGTAGTCTTACATGAAATCAAACACCAGTTTTATAACACTTCTTGTTTTCTAGTATCTTGATTAATTTGGTAATTTCCACTGCAGGAAGTGTGGTAAGCATTCATTATCTATAAGACTTATGCTTCTTATTGTGATCAGTTTTAGTTTCATTTAGTGTTAAAGCTTCTAAAGTTGTTGGTGTATGCTTATGTCTCCATCTTTCCCTCTATATTAATGCAAAGTTTGTGTTGGGTAGCAGTTATTACTTTGTCACTATAAATTGCAAGGTTTTGCTTCTTTGTTTTGATGGCAAACTCTTTATCTGCTAACAAATTCTTATGTGAATAGGCTAGCTCTTGATATTCTATTAGCCTACTTAATAATCATTCAAGTGTGGAGAACTTTATGCATCACCGTTGCCCCATCTGTTATGAGGTTCATATTATAAGTTATCCCAATCTTTTTATGGATATTAATACTACTCCTATGTTACTATAATCTCCGTGTTCTGCTTCTTCAGTATCTATCTAACTCGTCAAAGGATACCATTGTCATAAAATGTGGGCACACTATGTATTGTGAATGCTACCATGAAATGGCAAAGTGTGACAAGTAAGCAAGATGAGTTCTAAATAAAGTTTATGTATAATGATTAACATATCATATTGGTTTCCATGTTTGATGGTTACCTCCAAAAATTGTTGTCCCATATGCTCAAAGTTAGTGATTGATATGTCTAAGACTTGGAAGAGGATAGATGAGGAAGTGAGCTTTCTAAATTATAAACAAATAATTTTGAAGTGCATTTAGGATATTATTGAGTTGTATGCTTCTCTTTAACATTGTTTCTACATGCTAATTTGTTAATAACTGTTGTCAAATAAAAGCAACCATCATGCCCGAGGATTACCTTTTCAAGAAGGTGCCTGACCTCTAACCTTCTTGACTTGGTCTTACTTGTCTCATTAAGTTAGTTTGTTTAGATGTTCTAATTGTTAAAAAATGCAATTATATTAGTAGAGCATTTAATTAAACTTGATTCATTATTTGGTTTATGTATTTTGAGATTCATTGTATTTTTATTATACATTTATCTTGCATTTATTATCTTATGTTTTCCAAGGGTTGTATTATTTCAAAGAGGTGTCTTATGTATCTATAAATAGCATTTACTAGTTCATTTTCAAAATGGTGACAAGAAATCCAAATCAAATGAGTTATTTAGATTGTTTGAGTGTTCTCATTTATCTTTCTATCTCTCGTATTTACTATAAAGTGGTATTAAAAAACATATTATTTTATAGATGTCTAATTTCGGTGTTTCAATCCCCAAAATCACAAAAGAAAGTCATGATAAATGGTGTGTGCATATAAAGGTGATTCTAGGCTCTCAAGATGCATGAGAGATAGTAGAACAAGGATATAATGAACCAAAAAATGAAGGAGCTTTGAATCAACAACAAAGGAACACGTTACAAAAGAATTGTAGATTGGATGAATATGCTCTTAGCATCATTCGTGCAACATTAGATAATGAAATGTTTGAAAAAGTGTCAAACACAACAAAATCAAAGGAAGCCTAGGTGATTCTTCAAAAGGCCTATGTAGGAGTTGACAAGGTGAAGAAGTTGTGTCTTCAAATATTGAGAAGAGAATTTGAATCCTTACACATGAATAAGGCCAAATCTAGCTATGACTATTTCACAAGAGCCTTGGCAACTACCAATCAAATGAGGAGATATGACAAGAATTTGGAAGATGTTCATATTGTGGAGAAAATTATTCGTACTCTTGATTCAAAATTTGACCTTGTTGTCATGGCCATTAAACAATCTCAAGATTTGGAAGCCATGACCATTGATGAACTTCAAAGATCCTTGCAAACTTATAAAGAAAGATTGAAGAAGAAGGAATCACTAGTTTAAGCCTTTCAAGCAAAGGTCTCTTTGAAAGACAAAAAGCAAAAATCCACAAAGGAAGAGGAAGAGGAAGAGGAAGAGGTCATTGTCATGGCTATGAAAGAGGTAGAAATCATCGTGATTGTGGTCGTGGAAGAGGCATGCATCACTTTAATAGTGAAGAGTCAAACTAATAATCTCAAAACTCAAGAGGACGTGGAAGCTATTACTATAGGAGAGGAGGAGGAGGAAGGTATGACCAATCTAATATTCAATGTCATAATTGTCACAAATATGGTCATTATTCCTATGAATGTTGGAGTGCTACTAGCAACCAAGGAGAGGCTCATATTGTGGAGATGAAAGAAGAAGAAGAAGAACTACTTTTGTTATTGGCTAACAAAGGAGAAGAAAATAAATTCATATGGTATCTTGACACTGGTGTTAGCAACCATATGAGTGGCAATAAGTAGCTATTCATAGAGCTTGACAAGAAGGAAAAAGAAGAAATTATTTTTGGCAGTGATTCAAAATTTTAAATTAAAGGCAAAAGTGATATTCTTTTCTTTATAAAAATGGTGGTCATAGACTTATTTCATACGTCTATTATGTTCCTTCTTTGAAAGCAAATATCTTAAGTATGGGACAATTGCTAGAAAAAGGATATGATATCCATTTAAAAGATGCTTGTTGCACTTTGAGAGATGAAGCACACTACTTAATAACAAGGGTACCTATATCAAAGAATAGAATGTTCAAGCTCTATGTCAATGTTGATCACCCAAAATTCTTGAAGACATATGTCAAAGATTTCTCTTGGCTTTGGCATATAAGATTTGGTCTTCTAAATTTTGGAGGATTAAATTTATTAGCAAAGAAGAATATGGTGAATGGTTTGCCTCTTATTACTCAACCCAATCAATTACGTGAAGGGTGTGTCATGAGAAAGCAAGTGAGAAAGCCTTTTCTAAAAGAGTCCATCACGAGAACCATCAAGCCACTTCAACTTGTTCATGCCAATATTTGTGGCCCAATCAAGCCATTTTCTTATAGTAAATCAAACTATTTCTTACTTTTCATTGATGAATTTTCTTGCAAAACTTGGGTTTATTTTTTGAAGAGGAAGGATGAAGATTTTAGAGTTTTCCAAAAGTTTAAAGCCCAAGTTGAAAATGAAAATGGATTTGTCATCAAATCTTTAAAGACGAATAAAGGGGGAGAGTTCACTTCCTTGGAGTTCAACAAATTTTGCAAAGTTAAAGGCATTTGTCATTTTCTTACGGTTATATACTCTTTACAACAAGGTGGAGTTTTGGAACGTAAGAATAGATCTATTCTCAACATGGCAAGGAGCATGCTAAAGAGCAAGAATATACCTAAGGCGTTTTAGGCCGAAGCTGTCACTTGCGTTGTATACTTATCCAACTTATCCCTTACTAGAAGTGTTCATAGGATGACTCCTCAAGAAGCTTGGAGCGGTAAGAAGCCAAGTGTTTCTCATTTGTGAATTTTTGGGAGCATAACATATGCTCATGTTGCTAAAGAGATGAGATCAAAGTTAAATGACAAAAGTGAAAAGCACGTCTTCATTAGCTATAAATCTAGTTCTAAAAGCTATAATTTGTTTAATCCTACCAATAGGAAGATTGTTATTAGTAGAGATGTTGAATTTGATGAAGAAAGTTCGAGGAAGTGGGATGTCTCTAAAAATGAAGAAAGTGTTTCATTTCCTATGATTGGAGATTTTGACCGTGACAAATATATATAAAGATATTCATACTCCTCAATCACCTAATCCTAGAAGAAATGAAAGTCCTCCTCAAAGCTCATCCGAGGTCATAGAGGAAGAAGTAGTCTACGAGATCTTTATGAGTCGACGAAGATGGTAGAAAATTCAACACTATTTGTCTCTTTGTCGATTTCGAGCCACTACACTTTGAAGAAGTTATACAAGAAAATGGAGAGGTGCAATGGATGAAGAGATTCAAGCAATTTAAAAGAATGACACATGGGAGCTTTCTACTCTGTCAAAGAGGCAAAAGATGATTGGTGTGAAATGGGTAAATAAAGTCAAAAGAAATGCTCAAGGAGAAGTAGAGAGGTGCAAGGCAAGACTTGCCCCTAAAGGCTATAGTCAACAATATAGAGTATATTATGATGAGGTATTTGCTTCCGTGGGTCGACTAGAGACCATTCAATTAATCGTTTCCTTAGCAGCACAAAAGAGATGGAAGATTTATCAAATAGATGTCAAATCAACATTCTTGAATGGCTACCTTGAGGAAAAGGTGTTTATCCAACAACCATTGGGGTATTTAGTGAAAAAACATGAAGATAAAGTGTTGAAGTTAAATAAGGCATTATATGGCTTGAAACAAGCTCCAAAAGCTTGGTATGGCCATATTGATAAGTAGTTCCAAAGCCATGAATTCATCAAATGTCCCCAAGAACAATCTCTTTATATCAAAGAAGGTGAAAATGGAAGCATTCTTCTTGTATGCCTATTTGTTGATGACTTGATTTTCACGGATAACAATTCAAAGATGTTCGAAGAGTTTAAGAAGGTGATGACTAAAGAATTTGAAATGACTAATATAGGACTTATGTCCTATTTCCTTGGTGTTGAAGTAAAGTATGATGATGATGGTATCTTTATTTCTTAACAGCCTTATGCAAGAAAGATTCTTGAGAAATTTAAGATGAAGAATTGCAGGCTCATTAATACCCAATTGATTGTGCAACAAAATTATCAAAGTTTGATGAAGGTAAAAAGGTGGATCCAACTCTTTTTAGAAGTCTTGTTAGAAGCTTGAGGTATTTAACTTGCACAAGACTCGATATTCTCTTTGGAATTGGGCTTATAAGTCATTTTATGGAAGCTCTAATTAGTACTTATATGGCAATGACTAAAAGGATTTTGAGATATATAGTACTATGGTTCTTCTTCATCTAATTTTCAACTTGTTGGTTATAGTTGATAGTGATTGGGGAGGTGATGATGATGATAAAAAGAGAATAAGTGGGTTTATATTTTTCATGGGTGACACTACTTTTACTTGGAGTTCTAAAAAACAATCCATTATGACTTTATCTATGTGTGAAACTAAATATGTTGCAGCTACTTCTTGTATCACACAGCAATTTGGTTAAGAAAGTTGTTGAAGATGCTACATGTGACTCAAGATGGAGCTACCTCTATTTTTATGGATAACAATTTGCTATAGCATTGCGGAAGAATCCTATGTTCCATGATCGAAGTAAGCACACAGATACAAGGTTTCATTTCATAAGGGAGTGTGTTATGAACAAAGAAGTTGAGCTTTCCTGTGTTAAAAGTTATAGTCAAGTAGCAGATATTTTTATCAAATGATTGAAGTTTGAAAGTTTTGCCAAGCTGCGTGGGTGGATTGAAGTTACCAAGGAGAATCAAGTTTAAGAGAGGATGTTAAAAAATAAAATTATATTAGTAGAGCATTTAATTAAATTTGATTCAATATTTGGTTCATGTATTTTGAGATTTATTGTATTTTTCTTATGTATGTATTTGCATTTACTATCTTATATTTTCCAAGAGTTGTATTATTTCAAAAAGGCGTATTATGTATCTATAAATAACATGTACTAGTCCATTTCCAAAATAGAGACAAGAAATCCAAATCAAGCGAATTATTTATATTGTTTGAGTGTTCTCCTTTATCTTTGTAACTCCTTTGTTTACTAGCCGAATTGCCTTAAAATTTACTAAAATATTGATCTCAATATCTACTGTCGGACTACTATCTTCCATTCTTGTTAGCTGTTATGATTCCCAAAAAATTGATTAATCCTGAGACAAAAGCTCATTGTCTTAGCATGCTGCTGCTCTCTTCCACACAAATGAACCTAGAAAACCCGGAAAAGATGGCTTCTTAAGCGTCTTAACTACTTATCTAGAGATGTCTTATTAGATTTTTGAACTAATTACTTCCTTGTAAGACATCTAAAGATGCTAGTACAATTTGAAGGTTTGGATCTTATGCAATGACTGCAACGACACTGTTGAAGTTTACTTCCACAAAATTGGCTGGAAATACAACCACTTGAACTCATACAATACCTGAATAATCGCTCCTCTAGTTCTTCATCAATGATATGTTGGGGATTATCTCCAGGAGCATTATGGTCCTGCTCTTGATTGTAATAATAGTAAGGAATTGTCTTTTAGTGCTTCTAAATTCTTTTTTTTTAGTTGCCTACGAAGTATCCTAGGAAGATCTCAACTATAGAAAGACATTTTTAAGCCATCTACACCCAGACCAATCCCCACTTAAGTCGGGTAGGTGTCTTGCGGGAGGCAAAGCTCTGATCCCAAGTTTTAAACTTAGCTACATACATTAAGGGAATTCGAATCCGCGATCTCACTTAAGTCAAGAGAGGCCCTTACCAACTCACGTGCGCCTTAAGATTAATGCTTCTAAATTCTTTCCGGGGGCATAATCGATATAAAAGGTGATAATATTTAAGAATAGTATGTAGGACTTCTTTCTTTCTTTTTGTTAACGAGAACTGGTTATCCTTATATAAATGCAGTTAAGGAAGTTGACCAAATTGAAGCACAAAATCTAACGATTAATTAATACAATCTGTTAGCTATTCAAACCATTAACCTCTCCATATATTCAAAATCTAACACTACAAAAATAGCACCTTTTCTCCAAGGTGTTTGTATCAAACAACACAATCAGCTCATCAAACTGTACTTTTCGACTCTTAACAACAAATTTACATAAACCACTGAATGCAGCGTTACATTCTCAAGAAAACTATGTATCCATCCAAGGGAATTCCTAATTATTAGTACCTCCATTAGGCATACGATATCTGCTTGTATGCTTGTGTGTCTTCGAAAAATACGTAACACTAGCTTTGAATCAATCAGAGTATAAGACAATTCAGCTTCCGCATCTTCTAGATACGATGCTTGAAAAGCAGCAGAATCAGAGGCGTTACCATGAACTCGAGTCGCGGAAAGGCATCTGTTTTAGCAGCCGGTGATGGAATAGGGGGAGTGGAAGGTACTGCTCCAAAAACTGTTGCACCATTTGAATTTGTGGTGTTCAATATAGACGAGCTTGTGCTGCAAAAATCACAAGATTAAATGTGGAGAATCCTTTGAGAGACACGACAAATTGAAACATACGCGAAGGAACGTTCTAAAAAAAAGGAGGCATGGGAGAACTCTACCTAGTGGATGGATACTGACAAGTGCCTGTACCTGAAAAGAAAGAACGAGAGAGTAAAGGTCATGATGGTGAACACATTTTGAGGCAAGGAACTATAATCAACTTTCTTCCTCTCGCTCAACTTGTTATGGACTTTTCAGGTTCAGGGTGGTATGCAGTAACTAGCCCACAACATATGTGGATCACTTGAACTAATGAAATACTGTATATATATATATATAATATTGGTCCCATCGAATGGGAATAATAATATTGTTGAGTACTCTTTTTATTTCTTTTCGAGGCAACCCATTCAGTCCCCGCCAACTTCCTTCAATTAGACAGGTTTTACTTACTAGATTAGGTTTTAAAAAAAACCACACATTGACTCACTTGGATTTGTGCTGGTGGTCAGTGCTGTCCCTCCAAAATTGCAGCTACTTGGTATTGGATTCTTCTGATAATAGCTGTTGAATGCATAGGAGGCATGATCATGCAGTGTATTGGGATTGTAACAACTTCCACCTTCTTGAATGGACGCACAATCTGCGCCACCGTAGCCGCAGGCAAAGTCCAGTGCAGCCTGCAGAGACGCTGGCGATGCACTTTGGCTGGCAACGCACCAACTAGCTCCGGGAGACATCGGCGTCGGAGTTACCATCGGCGTCATTGTGGCCGGTGATACCGTATCAGGGTCTGAATTGGGATTAAGAGTCGGAGTTGTGGTAGGAGTTACTGTGGGGACTGTGGTTATGGGAGTAGTAATGTCCTTTTGGCTGTGGGAAACAGAAGTTAGTCCTAAACTTTTTATGACATTGTCTAGTCCTTTAGACGTAGAAGATCTCTCTGTATCGTTATTTCCTGAAATTGCACAACGTAGTTAATTAATTTACGTGGAAAAACTGGAGTCTTTATGTCTGAAAACAATTCATGAAGTTGAAACTCTGTGGGGCAGTGCAGGAGGTCATTAGACGACAGTAAAAATTGGTGTCCAACTGGATCATGCATTCCAGCGATGGTAACAACTAACGACAAAAGTAATTGAAATTGTAAATATTGAAGCAACCTAATTCGTATAGGTGAAGAAAAGATTCAAACTTTGACTTCAGGAATCATATTTTGAGAAAAAGAGAACAAAACCCACATGGAAAAAGCAGCCAACTTCCATATACAACATGTAAAGTGACAAAAAGTTTGAAATCGATCAAAGGACTAGACATGGACGAAGAGGTACAGGAGCTGGAGAAAAGGACATCAGGACGAAGATGTAACCATGTTAATCTGAATGCATGCATCCTTCATATACAGAGATGCTAGATTGCTAATAGCCACATAAAACATTAAGATGAGAAAAGAGAAGGTCTGAAACTGTTTAGATCAATAAGGTATGATGGAGACGAAGTAGAGATGCATAGGCAAAAATTTTAAGGGAGATCAAGTCACCTGAAGAGAGGGGGAGAACTAAGAGGAAAAAAATTAGATAGTAGAAAACTCTGGCACCCATTTGCCTACACAATCGATCTCACTCCTCTTCTTTGTTGGATGAATTAATTCAATCCGCCTTCGGCTTGGTTTGAAAGAGCAGCAAAGATAAATTAAAGTACAGAAGCATCAAGAATTTTGTAGGAAAGAAGAGGACTTGCCCCCTTGATGCTATGTAAAAATGTAAATGTTGTGGAATAAGTGGTGGTCTCCTTCTGAGAAAAAGAGAGACAGAGAATTGTGGAGTGAGACATGGGAGTGTAGAGGAGAAAGCAGGCAAGATGAGGAGGGGGGAAAAAGGTAAGAAGAAGGTTGAAAAAGAAGCAAAAGAGTTTTGGTATGTGGACTGGTAAGTGATGATTGTAATGATGGTGACGATGTGTACAGGTTGCCTTTTATTCTTTTTATATTTAAGTTGAAATTAAGAATTAAATCATAAATTCCTGCGGTTGCGTTTTGTATTGTTACTCCATCATCAATCAAGTGTTAATGGGCCACTTACTCCAGTGGGGATGCCTTTTTACTTGAGAGAGGGAGGATTGAAGGAAGACTTCCCAACTGATATATATATATATATTTATGTAATATTTGGTTAAATTTGGAGGCAAGATATGTTCTTGTTGTTGGGTTGTTATGTGACTACACTTGAAAGAAAAGAATTTCCTTTATTAGTTCACATGTTGTTGTTGGTGATCTGCATGGAGGCAGATAAAGATTTTCTGCTCATAAAGATGAAGGTTCTATGCCCAAATCAGCAATCGTGTCACTAATTTGACGTCTCAAAGTAGAAAAGAGCGAGACTAACAATAAACAGAAGCAAGCATGTGTAAAGGAACATATATAAGACATGCTTTCAATTAATTTAATCCAATTATATATGTAACTCAACAGGCCATTTCAGTTTATATGTTACTCTTTGAAAAGAGTAACACATAAAGTGAACCGTCCATAACACTGCCTAGCGGCTGCACTTTCGAGGAATTAGAGAACCTAATGTCAACATGATTCCTACATTATAGACTACTTTTTATAAATTTACCTTTTAATTTACATATAACAGTCACTCTCTTGATTGTTTAACAACATTAAGTGGATGGTGACTTCTACCTCGATCCCATGTTCCCCAAGGCAACTATCATATACTATATAACAAGGAATACGTAACTTATTATGCAAACAAGTAATTATTATAATCCCATCCCATCTCAGTTGATAATCCAATCCAACGCAAAAAAGAAAAATTAAAATTAAAATATTTACAACAAAGACCTGGTCGATAGATGCTCCCGCGATCAACGCTGTCTATATTGGAAACAGCGACATTATATATGATTTGCTTCGACACTTCTGTCGGGAATGATAAAATAAAAAAACCCCAACAAAACATCAGGAAGAAGGCTATGCAGAGGAATAATTATAACATCTTCCTCAATAATTAGTAATTCAGTATAACTCAAAAGCTACTTGTATCGTATGTACCGAATATCGTGTCTTTATTCATCTTCTTCATATTAGCGATTTTGTCGATTGAGCATAAAAATTTGGTTAGCAAAAATAAAGAAAAAGAAGACGATACTGACTATTGAAGATTTGAAATGAAAGTGATAAGATCAATTATAAGAGCCGTGAATAAAAAGGGTGAAAATGATTATATGAAAGCAATATGATTCACCAATAGCTCTATAATATGGTACAATAAAAATGATTATAATTTCTCACAATAATAATTTAAATAAGCACAAATTGATTTAGATGTTACTAAAAGTCAACCAAAATGTTCTCTTATATTTTTCTTTTTTGATATAAAATCCAAATTTTGATTATTCTTTATATTTTCAACATATATCTAGTAATAATTATGTCAAGGCACCTTTCACTTCTATTGTTAGTATGTTCCTTCATGAACTAATTGTTGAAATATTAGGGTGAGATCTATCTCGATACAACGATAGATATTATTTTTAGAAAGTTATGATCACTTTAATTTGATAGCGTGATTGATTCTTAAACATATTAACAAATTAATCATAAATTACACCTTATTATAAAGTTTGATTTTTTTCTACAACTACCGTCAAATTCACGTATTTTGTCAAAACTACTATATCTATACAAGTTTTCGGCCTATAACAATATCTATATAAATAAGTTTTAAAAAATATAAGTGGTGTAAAAAGGGGGTAAGCTAGGAGTTTTATCTCTTATAGAGCCTATGATTATTTATAATATGACCTGAACTTTTTGGTAATTTAATTGAATTATGATTACAATTTTAATTACAATTACAATTAATCTTAATTAAATACCAATTCTATCTAAATAATATTCAATATCTAACATTGATCCTTATTTATGAAATACTTATATTTGATCATAAAGTGTTTTAAATTTTACAGTAAAATTCAACTTGATTAAATCATCTTTTCTCTCTTTAATTGTTCTTTGTGTGTGATCCATTAGTTTTATAGTATGTTGGTAATGATTATAAATTTAGGATTATATGAACTAAATTTTGTTAATATATTTTTAATTTTCTAATTAAATAATTTACAAATATATTATTATGTCATAAGTAAATAGTTCATGAGGACATGTCGTTAGAAAAGCTCATTAGATTGCTATGTGGTTGGGTCGACCACTCAGGGCTATGGGCCAATCGGTTCAGTCCCACTTCTAGGCCGAGCCCAAACGCCGGGCCCAAGCCCGATGTACCTCTCTCACAGCCCGTCAGC
>JANIPM010000009.1:541271-559846 GCA_027478405.1 Erythroxylum cassinoides
ATTATTCTATAAATTAATAAATATTAATTTATCGATAAATTAATAAAATATTCATTTATCGATAAATTAATAACTCCATATAAAATAATAATTTTTCTGGTCCCAACAATATTCATTTATAGAGGTTTTACTGTAATCACAAAGAAATTACAATAATAACTAAAAAGAATAAGGAAAAATAGACAACACTAATTTATAATGATTCAACTAAACAATCATCCTAAACTAGTTCCTAGTTGGAATAATGTTGTGATTGATGATGATAACAGTTCTGATGAAGTTGAAAAGAAAAACAAATTGGAGAAAAGATGGCTAAAAAAATGAGAAAAAGAGGAATTAGAAGAAGAGGAGAGGGTGAAAAAGAACAAACTTTTAAGGAAATTTAAGATCTATTAAGGGTTAAAATAGGAAATGTGAGTATTTACGGGTAAAATTGGAATTTAAGTCTTAGAAGGGCATATTGGTAATAGTAAAAGAATGTATAGCTAATAGAAATTTTAATAGTTAAAGGTACTTTAGTAATTATGGTGGTAAGATAAACTAAGTAAATTTGTAATAATTAAGAATAAAGTGATAAAAGGGGGTAATTTCATATTATTAAGTGTAATTGGGTTTTACAAATTTTGTTAAATAAAGTCAAATAGAATTTTGTAAATGTCTAAGTCTAGAGGACAAATTAGGGAGTAGATTGGACCAATCAAAATAACTGAGCCTGAAAATCAGTAAGGTTAACCTTAAACTATATCCTTATAGTTGTATACGGTTCATAAGAATTGTGAATTTTTGTTATTAATAAATTATTTTATTTTGAATTAGTACTTAATTAAATTAATGATTAATAATTAACTATACGGATTTATGAAATATATGAATTTTCTAAGAATTTTATTTATTGAATAAATAATTGACAAGGTACAAAATATTCAGTGTTTATATTTTGTTACATGTTATGATATATATCATATGATAATTAGGCAGAGAATATGAAATTATAATTCTAAATTATGATAATTAGGGTACGATCATATTACCCTTACTGAGTGTGCAACTTACCTCTTGTTGTCATATTTTTTCAAAGATAGAGAGATTGTTAATAACTCTAGTACACGTAATTGATATTGTGGAGTCTAGGTGGGACTAGTAGATCAAATTGAGTATAGTTGTTTTATTATATATGCTTTTGATTGTGACAGTTTAGGATGGTTATGTTTGTATAAATAATTTTTGGGTAACTAATGATGTAATTGTGAAAAAGTTTGGCTAAATTGTGGTTTAAGAATTTTTTAGCATCACATCTAGGTGGTATTAGAAAAGGTTAATGTTTCTAGGGACAAATCAAGTGAATTAGAAAAATTGATAATATATTTTTGTCTCATCTAGGATGGTTTTAGAAGATGATATTATTGGCTTAAAGTTGACTAAGGAATTGGGTAATTTGATTGATCCATATATGGTTAATTAAGGGGGTGCCAGAGCGGAATGAATAGGAGGAGGGATGCTAGTGCCACCTTAGATAATGCAGTTCTTTTAAATGATGCAACAAGTTGTTACTGCGACTCTAGCCTGAGGTGATTCTAATATGGATTGCAACATGAGCATATCCGTAAGATGTGCATAGTAGAGTTTTAAGGCACTATTGATTCTAAGGAGGCTGAGTAGTTACAACATTTATGGTCTCAGCCATGACTGTTAGACGACTAATATTGAATAAATGTGAGGCATATCTAGCTTATATTACAGATACAAAGGAGGTGAGTCATAGGTTAAAGGATATTCCTATGGTGAAGGAATTTTTAGAAGTATTCTTAGAAGATTTATCGGGCTTACTACTTCAACAAGAGATAGATTTAACTATTGAGACTATGCTAGAGTTGCACCAATTTTTATTGCATACCACAAGATTGCTACTGTTGAGTTATAGAAGCTAAAAATGTAGTTAGAGGAGTTGTTTGAAAAGGGCTTTATTAGATTGAGTATACCACCTTGAGGAGTTCTTGTGTTATTTATGAAGAAAAAGGAAGGTAATATGAGACTTTGAATTTATTACCGATAATTAAATAATGTGAAAGTAAAGAACAATAACCCATTGTGATGATTAAAGATCTTTTGGATGAGTTAAAAGAATTTGTCATATTTTTAAAGATTGACTTGAGATCATTATACTAGCAATTAAGGATAGTTGAGTCAAGTATTCCCAAGAAAAATTTTGTGCTCGGTATTATTAAGCAAGTTTTACCTTTAATAAAACCCATATTTGTAAGTATATGGATCGTAACTTGTAGTATCAAAGGTGTCGATTTCACGAGAAAATTAAAACTAATTAAATCTAACTTTGTCTAAGGAGATAAAAGATGATTTCAATAAAATAATAACGAAAAATTAAAATAGTTAAGTCAAGCAAATAATTAACTAACAAATGAGCTACCATAAATATGTGAGGAGAATCAAGGATGAAGCTTAGGATTGATTATATCAATATTTGTTGCTTTAATGATTATTGATTTAATTATGTGTCAATCCTAGATTTTCAAAGGATTTGATTACTCTCTCTTAAAATCCAATCAATTAACCCTAATTGATAATCCTTAATTGAATCTTAAAATTCGAGAATTGTAATATCTCAATTCACAACTCTTTCCTTAACAATTTCAATTAGTTCAAAAGTTATCTATCAAATAATCAAGTTATCACACAAGATGTCTCTTCGAATGATATGAGATTTGTTAATCGTGTGACATATTAATTTACCAACTCTCGTTGTACAAACTAATCGGATTACTTTTGACTCACTCTCTCAATTTATTATCAAAGTATATGCATACACCATTAACACAACACATATTATGTATTGAATCAATCAAAATCAATGTCACAAAATAATTCAAGAAAAAAAAACCTAATCTGGAAATTTAAAACATAATAAACATGAAGAACATCATCAAATTCAGTTTCTACATCAAGTTTAATGAAAATAGCAAGAAGAGAGAAAGGATAACTTGATTTGGAGCTTGAACTCAAACTTTGGAAATCTCCAATGCTCTCCTTGATGTTCCTTCTTTGATCCAAGAATGCAAGATAATGGCTACTTTGTTTTGAGTGGTTTAAGTTCTTAAATATTTTTTGAGGCTTCTAGGGTTTACCCACTTAATTTGGTTCAAAAATAGCCCAAAACATTAAAACTACAAAAAGAGTCGTGTGCTAGAAAAGCAGAAATTCGTTGGAATTTTTGTTTGCGCTCTTTATCATGATCGTGATGAGCAAGTCATGATCGTGATCTACTTACATACTTCCAATTCTTCTCTTTTCTTCAATTTGCTATTTCCATACACTCAAGAACGCATCACATACCTCATGAAACATAAAATTAAGATCCAAATCATGCTCAACAATATAAACAAACACTAATAATAACACAATTCTAAGCCTTTATACATGATAACCATCTTAGAAATACTCAAAAGCATGCTGAAACATGTATCAAAATATAGTATAATTTACACCTATCAAGTATGGTCATAATGAGGTCCTAGTGATGCCTTTCATGGCATTGATGAATATGGCTTTTCAGTATTATCTAGAATAGTTTTTAATTGTGATCATTAATGACATATTAGTATACTTAAGGAGTAAAGAGTAGCATGAGCAACATTTGAAGATTGTGTTACAGATTTTGAAAGAGAGATAGTTGTATGCCAAATTGAGTGTAAGTTCTGGATGGAGCAAGTAATTTTCCTTGGACATGTAATGTTCGAAGAGAGGGTGATGCCTCATTCTACTAACATCATGGAAATTATGGAGTAGGAGTTGCCTAGAAATACATCAGAGGTGAGTAGGTTTTTAGGAATTTATGGTTATTATTAGAGATTTGTATAACAATTTTCAATGGTAGCTAGCCCATTGACCAAGTTGTTGAAGAAAGGTAGTTTCAATAGACTGAGCAATTTTAGGAGAGTTTTGAGGAGCTTAGGCAAAGATAGACTTCAAGCCCAATTTTGGTACTACCATCGAGTCGCAGAGGTTTTGAAGTTATACGGATGCTTCAAGGGTAAGTTTGGGGTGTATATTGATGCAACATGAAAAAGTGATAGTATATGCTTTTTGTCAGTTAAGATCATATGAGTTGAACTCTCCCACCCTTGATCTAAAGTTATTGACAATTATGCATGCTCTAAGGATTTAGAGATATTATTTATATAGAGAGACATTCAGAGTCTTGATAGATAATAGCCTCAAGAATATCTTGACTCAAAGAGAGCTTAACTTGAGGCTGAGAAGATGAATTGAGCTACAGAAGGATAATGATTGTACTATTGATTACCATCCAGGGAAGGCTAATGTAGCAGCAGATGCTTTAAGTAGGAAAAGTTTAGGCGTGATGACAAGTTTGAGCAGACATAGTATTACACCATTAGTGGAGTTGAGGGAACTAGACGTGAGATTGGAGATTGATTTTATTAGTGGTTTATTGGCACAT
Organism: Erythroxylum cassinoides; assembly: GCA_027478405.1. Lineage (NCBI taxonomy): Eukaryota > Viridiplantae > Streptophyta > Magnoliopsida > Malpighiales > Erythroxylaceae > Erythroxylum > Erythroxylum cassinoides. The sequence goes on from JANIPM010000009.1 coordinate 545,746, forward strand.
TACAAGCTCAACCAGATTTGGGAAATAGGAATAGAGAGGCATAAACTCGGGATTCTTATTTGATACAGATAAGAGAGAGTGCAACAGGGTAGGGAGACTAACTCTTAAGTGAGAGTTGAAGGAGCGCTTGTGATTGGAAGATGTGTTTGTGTGTCAAATACAGATGGACTAAAATAGGAGATTAATAGGGAAGCTCATTATGCACCATATGCTATGCTTCATGGTACTACAAAAATGCATCAGTACTAAAGACCTTATTACTAGTGGTTGAAGATAAAGAGATATATGGCAGAGTTTGTGTCAAGGTGTTTAACATGTCAGCAAGTCAAGGTAGAGCGTTAGGAACCAACAGAGAATCTAAAAACCTTATCTATTCTATCATAAAAATGGGAAAAGATTTCGATGACTTTTGTGGTAGCATTACCGAGGAACAGACGTAAACATGATTCAATTTAGGTGATTGTAGATCGGTTGACTAAATTAGCTCATTTTTTACCTATATAATGGAAAGACTCCTTGGACAAACTCGCCAAGTTGCATGTTGATGAATTGTGAGAATACAGAGGGTTTTAGTGTCCATTGTATCATATCGAGATCCACGGTTTGTGATAGATGCATATTTGATCATATTTGTACCCCATATTTGATGTTTTTTATATGATATTTTATACTTTTAATCTATATTTCGCATTTAATTTGTTCCAAATATGTTTATAAGTTATAATTGCTTTCATGGACCATAGAAGAATTCAGATGAAAATGTAGCATAAAACAAAGATTTGAAGCAAAAAAGGAATATAGGACCAAGTAATAGCCCGTGTACTTCTCTCAGGCCTTGTAGAATCTCAAATTCTAGGTATTTTAGGTTATACATAATCTAGTACATGCCCGTGTATCAAACTGTGTATCACCTAGAACCATAAAAATTAATATAAAATGACGTGTTTTAAGGCAAAATGGAAGGGCATACATGTAGAGACTTTCAGAGGAAACTTAAAAGGTGATTTTGTAGATAAGTGAAAAACACGAAGAAATCATCGAAAGATCCAAGAGAATACAAGATCAAAGATCTATTTGCAAAGAATATTCGCTAGGAGATAAAAGGGAGATTTAGAATTATGAACCCTTCATTTTCTGTTTGTTTTTCTTTTTGTTTATGTTTGATTAGTTTTATATCATGTGTAACTAAATTTCTTTAGTGTCTAGGTAAGATGAACCTTATGTTTATGCTATAACATTTTTTGGTTCTTTTATTTATTGCAATTGTTTTGATTGATCTATTGTGATTCAATTACGTATTTAAAATATATTCTAATAGATTCATAATATTAATGCATAATTTAATTTCATAACATAGAGATTGAGAAATTCTTATATAAATAGATCTACTATAACTGAAAGGAGTTGACTACAAAGCTAGAAATAGGATGTCATAAATCCTCTAGATTAGGATCATAACTAATAGCAAAATTTCCAATTTGGTAAAGCAATCCTATAAAATTTAACCTGAGTAATTAGTTGATAACCTTAGGATTAGTTATTATGAGACTCAAGAGAGCTATCAGCATATCAATGATTTAATAGTCAATAAACAATTGCATAATAAAAGATTAACTAGTGAAGGGTTTTTTAAGGGATTTGTAACCTAGACACTAAAATCTCGATATCGATAGTTTTCTAAGTGATTATTTATTTCTCTGTTCAATATTCCTGCCTATTTTATTTTATTTTCTTAAGTTTTATTTTCTTTAATTAAAAATCGAAACCAAATTTGTAGACTAGATAATAGGAGAATGGTAAATACTAATAATCATCACGTTTGTGGAATCGACTCGTACTTGCAAGTACTAGCTACGGCTACGTCATGCACTTGTGGATAATTCATAATCGACACACTTAGAACAAGTCAATCAGTTTACTTCCTAGTTCTGGATGTTTATAGACAGCTTTAAGGACTAGGCTGAACTTAAGTACTACATTTCACTCTTAGTCGAATGGATAGTCAGATCATATTATGTAAAAATTGGAGGACATGATGAGAGTTTATGCTCTGAATTTTGAGGGTGATTTGGATAAATATCTACCTTCGATGGAGTTTACATATAATAACGATTGTCGCTTTAGCATCAGTATGGCACCATTTGAGACATCATATGACAGGCAATGTAGAGATTTGATATGTTGGGATATTAAGAGTGTTAGATTGTTGGAGGAACTAAAGTTAGTTCAGGAGATGGTGGAGAAAATAAGGGTGGTAAGGTGATGTTTGAAGGTAACTCATGATTGGAAAAAGAGTTATAATGATCAACATCGTTGGGAGATGGAGTACGATGTTGGATATATGGTATTTCTATAGGTATCACCTTAGAGGGGGATTTTGAGGTTTCGTAGAAGGCGGCAGTTGAGTTCAATATACATTGGGACATATGAGAATGTACAATGTGTGGGTTTGTTAGCTTATATGTTAGCCTTACCTTAGGAGTTATTACAGATTCAAGATGTGCTCCGTGTGTCGATGTTGAGATGATACCAATCATATCTTATTCATATTATAACAAGTCCTGAGATCACGGTTACAAATGATATGACTTATAAAAATGAGCTAGTGGAGATTTTGGATAGACAAATTAGGAAATTAAGGATATGGGAGATTTTGATGGTACTAGTTTTTTAGAGTCATCATCGATCTTTAAGAGAGACTACTTGGGAAGTGGAGGACAAAGCTCAATGCCAGTATCCTTATTTGATTGGATCCTGTAATTTAATTTCGATGGCGAAATTCTTTTAAGAGGAGATAACTGTAAACATAAAAACCTAACCTAACCTAAAAGGAGTTCACGCACATAGAGAGAGCAAAGTAGGTGGATTGTAAGAAAACTGGAAAAAAAGATACATTCTCCCTCTTCTTCTGCATATTTCCAAGTGATAAGTGTATTAAAAAATACCATCATTCTCTTGTGTGTGAGAAAAGCTTTTCTCATGTATTTCCTCATTTTGTTTATTTTACAGTAGATTAGAGAGGAAATTGTGGAAATTAACAACCAAAAAATATATTGAAAAGGCATAGAACTTTATATAGGTAAAGTTTCCAGCTAAATCTCTTCCTTTTATTAGTGATTTCCAATCATCCTAAACTAGTTTTTAGTTGAATTATGTTGTGATTGTTTATGATAACACTTGATGAAATTGGAAAAATAAATTAGAGAAAAGGTGGCTAAAAAATGAGAAAAAGAGGAATTAGGAGAAGAGGAGAGGGTGAAGAAGATAATTTTAGGAAAATTTAAGATATATTAAGGGGCAAAATAGGAAATATAAATATTTAAGGGTAAAATTAGAATTTAAGTCCTAAAAGGGTATTTTTAGTAATAATAAAAGAATATATGGGTAGAATAAGGATTTTTAATAATTAAGCATATTTTAGTAATTATTGTGGTAAGATAAAGTAAGGGTAATTTTAATAATTAAGACTAAAGTGGTAAAAGGGGGTAAGTTTATACTATTAAATGTGATTGGTTTCAAAAATTTTCACAAATAAAGTTTGATAGAATTTTGTAAATGTCTAGTTTTGGAGGATTGATTAGGGAGTAGATTGGGCCAATCAAAATAATTGAATCCAAAAATTAGTTAAAGATAACCTTAAATATTTGATGGTCATAGATTCATTGCTTGTTGAGATAGGAGTGAGTTGTGGCTAGGTAGCTGTCCTTGGAACACATTATGGGGTATCCTAAGTTCTAGAGATCCCTTGTGTTGATAGCTAAGTACTAGAGTGGTACCGTAGTACTAGATTAGATTGAGTGGTACCTTTCTACTTAGGGAGTGATTGCGATGAGTAGAGATAAGTCGACAGATCATTGAATATAAGCCTACCAGATTAATCAGGGCTCACTTAACTCGATAAATAAAGAGATAAAACATAAATGGTAATAATAAAATAATATTAGTATTAATAATTACTAATAATAAAATTTTGAATGTTTAATGAGTATTTGGACAGGCTAAGTATTGCTTATGTATTTTAGTATTATATGTATATTTTATCATTTGTCTATTCTTTAACATATATTGAGTTATTTGATTTTAAAAGTACGATTAGGTTACCCTTCCCGAGTAGGCATCTTATCTCTTATCGCTCTATTATTTTTAAGAAAGAGAGAGATTGTTGATAACTTTAGTGCATGCGATAAACATTGTAAAATCTAGATGGGGCCAACAAATCAAATTGAGTACAATTCCTTTGTTGTATATACTTTTGAATGTGGCAGTTTGAGAAGGTTATGCTTGCACAAATAATTGTTTTAAAATAATTAGATTTTACTAATTAATGATGTAATTGTGAAAAGAGTTTGGCTAAATTGTGTTTTAAGAATTTTGTAGCGTCATATTGGTAATGGTTTAGAGTTGGGCCGATCAAAGTGGATGAGAAAACTTGACACTTGACATTTAACTATATATTTTGCCATACAGTGAATTGTACCTTATAGTTGGTTACATCTGCCATCCTATTGTAAGCCTTCGGTGATGGCAATTTAAATTTTACTGTCAATGGTTCCGCCAATATTCCTTCAGTGAAGAGGTTGTCTAAGTCGATGTAAATGTGCTCCCACGACATGTCAAATGATGTTGTTTTGAAATGGTGTACGAAAGGTGGGAGTGGCATGCCATTCTAGTTCACATATATTTTCTAGTTCATTGGTTTGTTATGATAAGTTATATCTTGTACAGGTGCTTGTTTTATGATCTCGGGTGATTCAAACCTAACTACATGAGTTTCTACTAGGATGGATTTGGACTAAAAGGTTGTAAACAACATTTGTTAGGAAACATGATATTGATATGTGATCATCAACTATAAGCATCTTAAGATCAATGAATCATCGTCCCACAGTGGGAACCAAATTGATATAATGTAATTTTTATATGCTTAAATTCTTTAGATCCATGTCAAATCTTAAGCATCTGAGGCAAGGTGTGTTATGATGAGTTGAGGTATATAGCTTGAGTTTCGGGTTTCAAGCATCCAAGACTAATCCTACTATGAAGATTTAAAGATATAGCCTGAGTTTCAGTTCGAGTTCCAGCATCCCCCTATTTTTAGGAATAGTAAATGTTTATATAGTGATTTAAGACATCATATATAGATATTATGAAACTCTTTGAGTGAAGAGTTACACAGTTATAATTGCACTGAGGTCATGTATAACATGACCTTAGAATTTGCCCCACTTGATCGTCGTATCATCATCATATTTTCCATGTCTTAAAGAAGTTCTCCTACTTTGTCATAATACTTTCTTGCCATTTTTTGTCATATCATTATCTTTTGAGTAGTCAAGTACCTTAATGAAACTTTAGCTAGCCATGTCGAGTCATCTTGGTGCATGCTCTGTTCAAAAGCACTCATATTGCGTCAACATTTTTCTCTGATTAAGTTTACATTCATCTGAGCCAGACTTCATAAAATTTCATACTTTCAAAAAAAATTTCATCGAAATTAAGTGCATCGATATACCTTCAAATTTAGTATAACTTAGTTAACTATCATTAGTCTTGTATCTCGCCACCACTGTCAAAAGATTTTTGCTAATGTGCACTAATCCATGTCAACTATCACCTATTCTAGAGATTTCATCAATATTGCATACATGCCTCACCTATCCATAATACTTTTGCGTATTAAGCGTTGATCGAAACTTACTAACACTTGCGCAAATTTTTGTTTTTAGACTTAGGAGTCTAAAACTTTTAGCTTATATAATGATTGTGCTTGCTTAAGAGCAATCAGCAAAGGAAAGCAGATTCGTGAGTATGTTTTGATTTGAATCTTATTGTTGTCACTGCAATTATAGGTACTCATTAAGTGTGGCTTGTCAAGTGTTTAAAAGAATCTACAAGAAGGCATTGTCTCGCTATAATTCTGAATTTGGGACTAGGTGAATGGTTATGACATGAAGCTATCCTATTGTTTTCAACACTCTACTCCTGAGTTGCAAGCCACATTGTCTCAGCTTTAATTGGTGCTTTGACAGCATGCAATTACTTTAGCTTGGTGGATAGATCAAAGGGTTGTCTTCTGTTAAGATCAAACCTTCTACAAAGAATTATAGTTGTATGGATGATGCGCTAGGGAAGGACTCTTGAAGAGGCGTAAGAGCAACTGAAAAAAGTATGTTCATAGCTCCATATATCTTTCGGAAATATGGACACAAATAAAACATAAGCAGCAAAATCATGTAAATGATGTTGCTGATACAGGGCAATCTGCCAATACTCGTAAAGTTTCCACGTATGACGAGCACGGGGTTTGAGGAAATCAGTCTATTTCTTAGATATTGCCCAAGAATATACCTCAGGTGGCACAATACCTTCAGTGAGCCAGTTTTGTGGCATTCCATAAAAATCCGAGACGTCAAGGTGGTGAGCACGACCATTTTGATAATGCCGATTAGCTGCAGCAATCTCTTCATCATCCAAGGGTAAGCGATCAAAAGTGGCATTCATAAATGATGCAGCCATTATTACGACAGAGCCTGAAGCAATGAGTGAACCAACCACACCGCCACCAACAACCTGCCCTTGAGAGCCAGCTAAATAAATGGTCAACCCTGAGATACCTGGGGGTGCGGGTGGAGGTAAAATTGATCCAACAAGTGACAATATCTCAAATCGGCCATGAAGGGTCACAGTGGCTCCAGATGAGGCTGGCTGCCGGAGACTGACATTGGTTACGGAGCCACTTCCACTGAGCACACATATACCACGCTGCTTTCTTTTTGCAAAGATCAATAAACTCTCGCTTATATCGCAGCCTGCGCCCACCTCCATTGCATGAGCCCTTAGTGCATTAGCACTATCTCGTGTGACAATGATTGGTAGTTTCGGCTTATTTTTTGAGCCAACAGGCCTTCCACGAGGCCTTCTCACGTTCTCACCATGAGGAAGTGGAGGAACTACCTTTGGCAACTTAGAAGCTGTAAGGATTGCCTCCATGCTTGTCTTTTGGTAATTACCCTTGTCAGGATCTTGGTTTCTCTCCATGATGTTTTTGGATCCAACTGAAGACATTATTAGCTCTGCATTCCCAGCCATTCATTAACCATCACATTCCAAGGAGTTGAGTTCGATATCTTAGCTTAAGTAGCAGATATTGGGGAAATAGATTTTTATTGCAAGAAGCAAAAAGAATGATCAGAATTTGGAGAAGGTTAAGTGGTACCAACCTTTGCAGTTATAGTATTTTTTGCATTATCCCACTGCCTACCTTGCAACTGACATGCTCTTCATGTCAATTGCCTTCTCAAACAGCTAACAATTTGTCCACATAGATTTGATAATATATCGAGTGCAAGCTACCAATGGAACAATTTCTCATGTCGATTGGATTATATATTCAGTGTAAGCTACACTCATAAGTGATCCCATTTTAAAAAAATGGCAGTTCATCACAACATTTGTTTTTCTTGAATAAAGAAACTTTCAGACAGCATGCAGCTCAATTTAGCCTTTAAGATAATTATTTATGTGATGAGCTATAACGTCTATGGAAAGTTGAACCATAAAGGATGCGATGCTGTTGTCATAGTCTACATAAGATTGATTGCTCTTTAAGATGGTCATAGTTAGCATACTTCCTTCTGCAAGCAATGACGCAGAGAGATGGGACAGCAAAAGTTATGGGCAGTAGTTCAAGACATGGATAGAGCACTTGATATTTTTAATTTTTCTTTCACTTGTAATGACTTCAGGTGCTTTATAAATATAGCTTGAATGCTAATAATAGTAAAGGGCAAGTTGCAAGGTGTTTTTCTCCACATCACACACACACACAGTCTCTGTCTGTTTGTTTAATGAATGCAACTCGAGAGTTTCATCCTCTGCTTAACAACTAGTCGATACCTTGTAGACTTTCAACTATATTTTCTGGAGACGATATTTAAGCATGCGTATGAAGTTTTCAAGTTTTGGTTAACCCTGGACCGATTTCAAGCATCATCAATACAGCAGGGCATACTTTTCATGAACATGCTTCACTAGACAATCTGTTGCAGGTATTTGGTTCTAACTTTCTTGACCATGCTATTGAGTGATGTACGTTTAGATAAGATTCTAGCGAGATAGAGATTAGCTATAGTAATTAAGAGGTTAAATAGTAGCTATTGTGTTAGTATCTAATTACTTTTATTGTTCTTACTGCCTGTCATCAAACAAATGAATAAGAGTTTTTGTAACATGTCTCCCACATTGGCAACAAAATTTTACTCATGCAAGGCAGGTCGGAACTACAAGTGTTTAGCTTCCAAACTCTCTTTTGTTAACTTTCTGCGTTACATATACTGCAAAAGACACAAATAACATATTTTGTCCACGTAAATGAAGAGAATTGTATGCAAATTATCTAAATGGCATGTATTTAATCAATTGATTTTATTTAATTTATTGATTTCACATTTACATAATAATATATAAAAAAGAAGTATTTTATTTGTATTAATAATTGGTAAACCAACTAACAATGTTCCTTCCTTAACTTCATACCTAGCTTAATCAATGAGGAGTAGGTCTAATGGTTACCTAGCCTAAAATGGAACTAGGACCTGATGGGTTTATGCAATATTCTTTCAGAAACCTAGCAACTAGTGAGAGATTGTATCTTAGAAGCCATACTAGAACTCCTCTCAACGGGTAAAATGTTCAAAGAAGTGAATAAAACATACAGTTTCCTCATGATGTAATGTGTTCTACAAGATAATTTCGAAGATGTTGGCTCCCATATTGAAAAGTACCTTAAGATTAATCATTAATCCAAGTCAGGGAACATTTATTCAAGGGAGGAGCATAGGACACAATATTCTCTTACTACAAGAAGTGATCTAGGATTATCAACAAAACCCTAATGAGTCGCACAATGAAAATGGACATGAACAAAGTTTTGGACTTTGTTAAATAGAGGTTCATTTTCAATGCAATGGAGGCTTTGGATATCCGTCACAATTATCAAGTGGATTGAACTTTCTATCACAACCACTTCTTTTAACATCCTGGTAAATGGAGAACCTGCACATCTATTTAGAGGAAGCAAAGGATTAAGGCAAGGGGATCCCTTTCCTTTTACCTATTTACAATCTGCATTGAGGCACTGTGAAGATTGCTTGAAAGGAACACCAGTAAATGCAAAAAGGTTCGACCATCTGTCCTTTGCAGATGATTTAATCCTATTAAGTAGAACAGATGAAAATTCAGTGAGTATGCTTATTACATCAATACAATAATTTAGTGCCCTTTCAAGTTTAACAATCAACAAAGATAAGAGCAGCATCTGTGTTTCAACTGAACCAAGCTACATATTTAGCCAGGATAGCAAGACTGAAGCCTGAAAAACCATCCTTTTAGATATCTTATAATTCCAATAATAGCTACAAGACTTACCCATATAGATTACCAGCCTCTATTAGATGCAATTCAAAGAAGAATAGGTAATTGGGATAACAAAAATCTATCATATGTTGGAAGATCACAACTTGTCATCACCGGTCTTAGTAATCTTCATGTGCATTGGAATTCTCATCTATGTAACCCTGGAAATTTAATCAAAGCAAATTTTAAAACTTTGAAAATCTTCATGCGGACAAGCGAACCCAACAAAGCAACCTAGGCTAAAGTGAAGTGGACAAATGTTTGTATTTGTAAAGATGAAGGTGGAATGGGAATCAACTCAATCAAGGCTATGAATAAGATGCTATTAGTAAAGAGAATATGGAAACTTTATACGGACAAAGAACCTCTATGGGTTAGGTAGACACACACCCAGTTTCTTAAAAGTGACATCTTCTGGAAGTCTAGAACACAAGCAAACACTTCTTGAACACTGCTTCAAACGTTGAAGCTGAGGGAAACCATAAACCAAGAGATAAGATGCATCATAAGGAAGGGAAACAGAACCTCATTTTGGTTTGATAACTAGCTCAGGCAAGGACCATTACATAAGCTTCCTCGCTTCAACATTCTTTGGCATATAATCCCGGCCAATGCCAAAGTCAGTGAGGTGGTGCGGGGAGATACCTGGGGTCGTCAGCTAAGAGGTTTCTCCTCAATAATTGCAAATACACCTAACTACAGTTCAACCCAATAAGAGAAGACACAATCATATCGCAGCCCATAGCTGAACTTATTTAGAACAGCCCCTACAAAGGTTGAATGGAAAAAGCTAGTTTGGAATCACAGCTGCATTCCTAAAGCGTCATTCATTCCTTGGTTGGCAATGCATAGGAAATTGATGAGTCAGGATAGACTAAGAGGAACTACAACCATAGTCAATTGCTCCCTTTGCCACCAAGAGCCAAAATCAATTAAACACTTATTTTCCAAACGCAGCTACACATCGGAAAGCTCAATAAGTGTGTGATTAACAACGTTCAAAAGATGATGGGGAAAAATCATAGAACTGGGCAAACAAGATCAGGTTTAACTCCAAAGGTGACTTGAAACCATTAAAGATCAAATTTAGTTGTTGCATCTACGCAATTTGGAAGGAAAGGAACTTAAGAATCACCCAACAAACTCCTCAAGATATCCACTAACCTAAAAGCCAATATGTGAAGCTAGATTAGAAAGTTGTTCAGGAAAAAGGTATAAGCAAACAACTACGTGTGCAAATGACAAACAAATGGAATGTGAGTTAATTGAAGGGAACTTGCATTAACAGCCTTATGAGAGGATTAAGTTAGTTTGACCATGTTATTCATCTGTTGCCTCCACTATCCATTTTGTTCTGAAAGTAAAATTATATGTAGGGCTTATAGCCTGATTTTGATGAACTGATGTACTTATTCTCCTCTTGAGGTTTTGGTAATGATTATTTTAATCTTTTAAAAAATATTAATATTTAATAATAGATTAATTTCTCATACTTTATTAATATTTAAAAATATATTAATTAGTTTAATAAGATAATACAGTGTCTTTTATAAAATTTTTATTATTACGTAATAATATTAATAAACAATTGTTATTCTTCGGTCTAAAAGGCTGAATTTTGTAACCAATCTACCTCAGATGGTAGCAAGCAAGTGTGATGACCAAGTGCTGATAGGAAGAAATACTAAAGGGCAACAAAAATATGTTAGCACTTTAAGGGCTCAATTGAAAAATGTAGTGTCAAATTCAAACTAGATAATTAGATACAATCAGCATAGTGGGAAGAACAAGTTGTTATTACTATTCTGGAAAACTTCTGAGAATGACAAAGAATAGGGAAAAGATACGTCATAGTTAACTTTCTTTTGACTGCATTCGTTTTCATTATAATTTGAAGTATTACTTATAAATAAAATTCTACAAAAGGCTAACAGCGTCAGTTAAGTATACTACAAATGTAAAAAGATTAAGCTCCATTGCGCACCTTGTAGGAAAAACAGACTGAGAAGATTAAGCTTTATATAATTTTCTCCTTCCTCTCCGTGAAGCTTGCAACCCTAAGATGACACAGAGAAGGGATAATGGATATTATCATTTACAGTTTTCACCATGGTTATTCCAAAAGCTTAAGAAGTTATGATGTCAACAATTCTCAAGTCTTTCTAGTTCAAGTAATTGGTGTCTCATGTTTGAAATGTATTTTTGATTCATGTGCAAATGAGCTGGATATTTCATGCCAAGGCACGAAAAACAAGCAAGCCTAAACTCAACTAGGAAGATTAGGAATTCATAAATGAAATTCTCAGTTCCATATAGAGTTGTTGCTTTGCATATATATGATAGCTTTTAGCTTCCACAAGGTTGATGGATAAAATTGTGGTGCAAGATGCTAAGGCATCTTTAAGCATAAATTTCTAGCATCCGATAATGAGACTATGAATATAGGGCCTATAAATCTTATATTACACTTCAGAGTAGCTTTCATTTAAGTTCTTTCTCACATAATATATAATCCAGTAGTCCACCAAATAACCAAGAAAACTTACAGAACTGCTGTTACCTCTGTCACAGCATCGACAAAGGTACTTGCAGCTTAGTTAGTAACTTCCCTCAGGCTTCAGGTAAAATTTTTCATAAACTGTAAAAGTTAAGGTATCCACTTACCTCAGTCTAATGCCACGGATACTTTCCAGGAGCTCTATTGTTTGCTGTATGTTAAAATTTATATGCTTCTCATTATCACTCAGCACCAAGGAGGACACATTCAAAATGGTTACAAGTTCAGCTTCAATTCTGCTTAGCTGTAGATCCAGGTGCTCCAAAAAGTCCTCATAAGATGATGTCCCGTTTAAACCTTTTACCATGCTATCTTCACCGTAAGTTCCACGAGTAATAGGTTTTACCTCCTGATTGCATGGTGGACTTGCTTCACCATCTGCAGAAATGTTTATCTCTTGGCCTTTAAAAGAACTTAAGTCTTCCTCTTCATGTATATCCTCTTTAACTCCTTGCTTAGGAGAAATTATCCGAACTGGACCAGGTGTACTTTCTCCATCAACTTCAAGATCAGAAGCAACGTTTCCAATCAGTTGACTTTCTTTCATAGATATTGCCTGAAAGCAACATTCCTCGTTTAAGTCAGGTTCTCATAACAAAGAACATCAATTAGCAAAAATGCAGACCAATCACAAAATAACTACAGAGATAGCAGAAAATGTCGAATAGGATGCAGACACTAGTAAAGATAAGTTGAAGATCGTATAAACCTTATCATCCTAACTTTTTCCAAATGAATGCCATAAAACAGGTCAGCTAAAGTAGCCATAATTTAATGGCTCCAAACAAAATCTTAGCAGGTCAAATACCTCATTTAGTTTCATGGATAGTTCATCAAGCAGTGCAATACGACTCTTAGACCTTTCCATGGCTTGCATAACCTTCTTCTTCTGAAAAAGTAGGTCCCTTGCTTCAGTCTCCTTCCCAGAATTAACACTAATTGCAGCCTGGCGTTTAAGCTTCTCTGCAGCCTCTGACAATCTCATAAATCGTAATCTTCCACTATTTGCTGAATTGACAACAATAAGGACTTCAAAGATTATTATTATTATTATTATTGTGTGATGAATGCATGTCTAACCAAACATTCAGAAGCAACAAGCATTATATTTCTTGGAATTCGCTTTGGAGTGTCAGAATTGGAGTGACAAGAAGACTAAAAGGGTGAACGGCGAAGATGTAAACTGGAAACAGTAAAATTAATAACTTGTATGAGGTGAACCCAATCAATGACTGTATTGGCTAAGTAACAAAGGAACATGAAAAGGGCAAATGGGTGTGAAGAAACTGCAAAAATGATTTGAAAGCAGTCACCTTGTTCTCTGGTGGTCTCAGCTTCAGCGTGAAGTTGATCAAGTTGAAGACGAAGCTGGTCGGTGCTGGTTTTGGTGTTAGAAGGCAGGCATAAAATGATAGGACTCGCTCTCATGAGACGCCCACAAGCTCCAACCACACCACTCCCACTTTGCAATATCATCTCTCAGATGAACTGAAAAATACTGTCACAAATCTTATTAATTTTTATTTTCCTGTGTAGACGACGGCAACACTTTCGTTAAATAAACAAAACACACTTGTAATGTAATTGTATGTAATCTTAGCCTATCGATGATCAAACCCATCAAGAAGAGATCTGAATCCTATATATATGGGCCCAAAGTTTGTACACATCTTTTGCCAACAGTAATAATACACTAAAGAAAAGCATTCTAATGTTACATGATAGACATGATAATGATCTGTATACATGTCTATTATAAAAATAAATGCGAAATATTATTACGTACCTCCTGTCATTGATGTTGAGAGATCTTGAAGAAATGTGAAAGGGTTCTTCTAAGCTTTAACAAAACGCAAATGATGGTGTATGCAAAATCATCTGTTAAGCCTAGGGACCCAATCCTTATATATGCCTTGTTGTCTTTCATCAAAACAACCGAAAGGGCATGATGGTTCAAGTGAAAGGGTATGACTCTTCAAAGAAACAGACACGACCTATATAAAGGAAACATAAGGATAACAGTCTCCCACTTGGGTCGGAAATGTAATCTGAAAGTCATAAAACCTCTACTGAATTAAAAAAATTAAATACACGAATCATCGCGATAAGTCCTCTAAATGTGAGTATTAT
>JANIPM010000009.1:596569-607270 GCA_027478405.1 Erythroxylum cassinoides
ACCTAATAATAATAACAAATTTAATAATGCTTATAAATGATAATAAACATTTTTAATAACAATCCAATACTGCAAAAATTCAGAAGTACAAAAATAAAAAACATTTAAATCAATATTTTGATAACCCGTACACAAGTAAAAGCCAATACATAACGTTATTGTTAATGATTTGATTTTTCGTGGCTGGCTGGCTCTGTATTTGGCTAAAAAACGGCGCCTGTTGGTGAGACCCACAGGCGCCTGTCCATCTGCGAAGGAGCTATCCAATTTTCATATGAAACCGACGTCGTATTCTTATTAGACAGAGTAAGACACAATAAGCTCCGACAGACGAACTGCTCTCCTAATCTTATCGTTTCTCCTTAATTTTAAACAACCCGGTTAAACATAAGTGTCACGCATGGCGTAAGTTTTTTTTATTTTTATTTTAAATTATACCATTAATATTTTAATATAAAATTAAATTAAAATAAAACAAAACACAAAAACAAATTTTGTGTAACGTAACAATTAAGTTGACAAAATTTTCTATTATTTTAGGAGAGCAGTTCGTCTGTCGGAGCTTATTGTGTCTTACTCTGTCATTTGTAATCAATAACTAATCTTAATTGATTAATTTATTAAAATTATTTAATTAATTTATAAATTTGATCAGTTGCTCTATATTTATCATTGACCTATTTGTCATATGACCTCTTAACCATTTTTTTAGTTAATCTTAACTTAAAAGAAATGTCACTTCATTTACAGAATACAATATTTTTATCGACAGAATTTGTGTGTTTGTATTTGATAAAGATCATATTTGATAATCAACTTATTGCATTAGTTATTAATTAATTCTATCAACGGTTAGTTGATAGTTGATTATAGCTAATTGAATTAGTTGTTAGTTGATTATATCAATGATTAGCTGATAACTGATTATATCAGCTGATTTGACCAGCGAATAGCATCAACTATCAGTTAACCGTTGATAGAATCAATTAACAATCTCAATTTAAAGTGAGTAAACAAAATTCTATACTCGATCTCATCGATACATATAGAATTCTGTGGAAAGTCGTATTCGATGAAAGTCATATGTATGGCTTAGAGGGAGGTCTACCTTACAATATGGGGTTAAAAAGACATAAGCTGTTTATTAAAGATATCTGGTAAAAGTAACTGTTTAGTATTAACTTTTATGTATAAATTAATATTTTTTAAATTTAATTTAATATTTTTTAAATTTATAAATTAATGAAATAATTTTAATCAATTTAAAATTTTTAAATTTCATCTTAAAATTTTATTTAAAAATTAAAATTAAAATAATAAGAAAAACGAAAAAGAAAATATATGTCATGCTTGTGACACAAATACAAACCAAAATGTAATTATTTTATTTTTATATTTTAATTTTAATTTTAAAAAATTTAATAGTTGCATAATTAAAATTATAGTTTAATTTAATTTTTATTAAACTAATAAGTATAATTAAAATTAAAATAAAAAAATGAAAAAAGAATCATAACTGTGACACTTATGTCACAAACACAAGTGCCCGGCCGTGCATGTAAGTCACGACTGTGACTTAACTTGCACAACCTTGCATAACTTACACAACCTCTAACAATGACGATTTTTTAATTGGATAGAATTATACAAAGTAACATTAGGCAGAAGATATAGCATCCTTCTGTAGTGTTACTTGGAACATGTAGGCATAGGAAAAATGGTACAGAAGATGAAGTCGTTCCATGGCTTCAAATCTTCTATGTCCTTTTCCCCATTGCCCTCTGTTCCAACAACATCCCACCTATTTTAATTTTCTCTCTCTTAATTATTGTATGGTTAGATGTTACTTGGAACATGTGGGCATAGGAAAAATGGTATAAAAGATTCGAAGTCGTGTTCCATCTTTCAATCTTGAGTGTCTGTCTCCTTTTCGTCTTTTTATATCTTCTGTTCTGGATGAAAAATAGATAGGATTTGTATGTGTTTATGTGCTAAAAGATTGAGGTTGTAATCAATTTAAAATGTATGTAGCGAATAAAACATGAACTCCAAAGGAAATGATCTATGTTTTATTACTAAGATCTTGATTGACAACCAGTGAATTGTATTAGCTGATAGCTAATTCTAATAGCGGTTAGTTAATAGTATATTATATCAGCTTATTTGATCAGTGGATAACATCAACTGTTTATTAGAAATATTTGATAAAATTAACTATGACTTATAAGGGCATGAATCAAAAAAAATTATCATAATATGAATATCATATCTTAGCATTTTATTGAATATTTTTATAAGAATTTAGATTTTCAATTTTAATAGTTAGTTACGCAATTAAATAAAAAAGTGAATTTATTAATCATATAAATTTCTTATTTGTTAAGTAATTTATTTAAATTATATAATTTCTACTTATTGTGTACATCTAAAAAATATAAAATAAGATACTTCAATATATTATAGAAATACTGAACATTGAATGCTCTGATATTTATAAGTAAACTAATAGAAGATGAGAGAGTCCGAAAATACAAGAACCAATTCCTTCCTTTATACGTGAAGGAGTGGAATAGAATAAAATTAAACAACCAGGCACGAGATGTTCTTTTGTTGCTTTTAACTCATCCTACAAAATATTCAAAGTTTTTGATGTTAGACCCATATGTATTTCGTATTTTTAGAGCTTACTGACTCCATCTGATGGAGACCCACTTCACAAAATATAATCTTTGAGGTAAGTTTTTAAGCTTTTGGTGATCTATTCAATTCTAGTAAGAGCCCAATTGTCAGGCTAACAAATTTTGTTAGCTGGTTGTGTAAAATGCTCCTTTTTTGGAGCTTCTTGATTTTCAAGTGGTTTAGTTGAATAAATCAACCCACCAATAGTTAACCAAACAAAGGGTATTAGCTTCAAAACGCTATATGGCTTTTCAACCATCAACCAAATGGGGGCTAAATTTTATTAACATTGTTCAATAAGAAATATTAAAAAGAAAATATTCATTCTTCTTTCAGGTCGAAAACGCTTATGTAATCAAAATGAGCTTACAACAAATAAATAAAGGAGGTGACTCTCTGTGTCGGGAAATTATAGTCACTAATTTTGTCTTCAACTCAAAATCTCGAAAGACTTAACAATGCTGAAAAGACAAAGAGGCTAAAGAAAGAAAGAAGAAATTAATTATTAAATGCAAATTATTAATCAAAGTGAATTAGTTGAAGCATGTATGCCACTTCAAATGTTTTTTTTTATAATGTTTTTCTCTTCAACCTCGCCAAGATAAGGAGAGCTTTAAATTATCTTAACCTTATATATCAGTATATGGCAACATGGTCTCTAATCAACCAAATCACAGAAAAGCCCTTTTCTACGATAATTTGATCCTTCTTCATTCTACCATCAGTTATACACACCTGAAAAGCTCTTCAACCTTCTTCTCCATTAATTTTCTGGGATGTTCTTTTTAAGTCTCTGACAGTATGCTTTAAAAATATGATGCAAAGTAATTTGTGAAAATGAAATGTTATAACAACATATGAAGGCACAATTAGACTTATCTACTCCCAAATTTCCTTTTTAACCACTTAAATTCAAATAATATCTCATATATTTATTAATTGAAATTGTCACTAATTTAAGTACTGTTATGTTTCAAAAATAAGTTGCAACATATTGAATCAGACTACCAAGATATACGGTGAAATGTCAGCCTGTACAATGGTAATAGTTGATACAGAGATGAATATTGAGGTATGGGAAAAGATCGCCAATTAGAAAAAGTTGAAGCGCTAAATTTTTTAAAAATTAACTAAATCCTTCATTTTAATTTAAATTCGGCTAATGTGATTTTAGTGGATATGCTGTGAAATGAAATTATATATATTTTTTAATCTTTTATCTTTACTATTAGTTTTACTTGTATTTGATGATATATTAAATGCTAAATATGTAATACAAATATGTAACTTTATAAAACTAAGGGACTATATTGTATTACTTTTAAAAATTATTTAAAACAACATTTAATTTTATGTGGTATTAATGCTATATCATTTTAGTACCAAAATTAGTATGAGTTTTAGTATCATATTCACAAGTTTGGATTTAAACTAGATGTTAATTGAATAATTACAAAAGAATAGAATAAGACTATGGTAATTGTGCTACTCTACCACAATAGTGCCTCTTCATGTGACACTTTTCAATGTTTTGTTTATTTTCATTTTTATTGGTAAACTTTGTATTATATATGGTTTTGTATGTTTAGGGTTAAGCTTCTCCTTATCTAGTTAGAGACTTAGGTTTATAGTGAATATAGGGTGTTATTTTTTTTCGTCGCCTCAAATGATAGACGAGATAGCATCTTGCTTAAATCCAAGTTTACCTGGGTGCATATGAGGTTGAGTCAAGATATCTCTAGATATTCTTTTGTACTAATATAATGTGGTTGGAAAAATTCTAACCTCAAGACCCTTCGATAATGGTGCAACTAGGAAGTGGTTTGAATCGATTTGGAACTTAGTTGGCTGATTCAAAATTACAAAAGTAGCAAAAGATATATTTCTTTTTCAATTCGATTCAATTTTGGCTACCAAGAGTTATGGAAAGGAGCCCATAGAAGCTCAAAAACTATTTGATTATATTAGACAAGTGGAAGGCCAAAATGCCAAGATCAATATAAAATTTTAGTTCTCATCATTTTGCCTATTGGTTTAGGATTTATCCTTCAATTGGATGCCCATAATATTGGTTAACATTATAGATAATTTCATTAGATGAAGTTGTTAAAATGGATGAGAGAGAAATGACTAGTGAATATTGGAAATTTTTTTAAGTCAAAGTTAAGTCGAACGTTAATGAACCTCTTTGAAAAGCTTTGGCATTAATTTTGGATGGTGACCATAAGGCTTCAATATAGAAATTGTTAGTTTTCATTATTTTAAATCATGCTTTATTGTTTTTCCTTTGATAAAAGTGGAGATCATGGAGCTAAAAGGCTTTTTATTTTTTATTTTTTATTTTTTGAGAATTTAAAAATCCATTAAAGGATAAAGAAGATTAAACCAGGAGAGGGTCTCTGCCACGTGAGATAGACCCACTTGATACACTGAATACATCTAGGTTAAGCAAATCGATGATGTTTAGAAACATTGTTAAAGGGCAAAGTCGTTTAATATTTAAGGTATAAAGATTTACAAATTTCTCGAATCTTCAACTATTACTCGATTTGGGAGGATGAGAGTCTACACTCTGATAACGAGGCTAGCGGTGACTCCATGGAGTTTCTCTTACTTAACTCTTCGCACAAGTAAGAACTCAACTTAAGTAGCAAACTTAAATTCAGAAGACTTTAACGATTAAGGCATGACTATTTTTGTGTTTCGACTATTCAAACCTTGCTTTATTTTCTAAGGAGGGACGAGATTCTCTAAGGGCTCAACTCTTCAGAGATGAACCAGTGAGGGAGATCACTCAAGTAAATGTATTCAGCTTAGTGTGATTCCATTCTTTATATTTTTGAATCTCTACAGAAAAACCAACTACAAGTTGATGACAGTGGAATAGTTAGCGAGGACTATATTCTCCATGTGAGAGCCATTCCTCTGCTACAGTGCATGTTCAACTGATTTATAATTAGTTGTTCGCTTATGCTAGCAATAGTGAGTTCTATAAGAGATAGTAGAGAATTAGACTTATCTTTAAACCTTCTGCTATTCCTTTCATTCCAAACTACTTGAAAATATGTAGCTACTGAGACCATTATAATAGCCCTGTCATACTTAGAAATATGCCGATGAGGTATCTCCAATAGGATATCCAAAAGTTTGCAATAGTTAAACCCAAGGGCACAGAGACTAGAGATTTTAGCCTAAACCTCTCTAGAGAAGACATACTCACAAAAGAGGTGGTCTCTAGTTTCGTGCTCCAGGTTGTAAAGAATACATATCTTAGAGAAGGATAGGAATTTCAACCTATCCAGAGTGTTGAGCCTGCTCAACATAGCTAGGCAGAGAAGAAAGCTAGCATTAGGTCTACGAACCTTGTTCTAGATCAGGGGGTACCATCCTACTATATTAGCTGTCCCATCCCTAAACCTTTTTAGCTTCCTTTATAGTAATTTCTATAATTGGAATCCCATTCCATAAGTAAAAATCTCTTTCCCCGAGGCTTTTAAATTGTGGAATGAGAAAGAGTCTAATCTCATATGAAGATATCATCCAATTTTCGTTTATAATAATTTCACGGAGCTTAGTACTCTTAAGGAACCTCTCCAATAGAGATGTTTCCAAATGATTATAAATTAAAGCTCCTTGCCCTGTCTAGTTGTCATACCATAAAGAAATTCTTTCCCTGTCCCAATCTGACAAGTTATGTACTACTAAACCTCTTCCCTCATTCTAAGAATTTGGTTGAAGAGCCAAAAGTAACTGTCTTTGATTCTTAGAGCCCAAAGACTCTCACCTT
The DNA here is from genome assembly GCA_027478405.1 of Erythroxylum cassinoides. Taxonomy (NCBI): domain Eukaryota; kingdom Viridiplantae; phylum Streptophyta; class Magnoliopsida; order Malpighiales; family Erythroxylaceae; genus Erythroxylum; species Erythroxylum cassinoides. The sequence continues at coordinate 603,036 of JANIPM010000009.1, forward strand.
TTAATATATAAAAGTGGATCCATTTGATCCACATAGATTGTTTTTCACTTAGTATTCTCTAAATCCTTTTAGTCATAAGTAATTTGTTTTTCTGAGAGATTGACTCTAAGCCTAATCTCCCTTCCTCTCTCGTTTGATAGATTTCTTCCAACTAACTTTTGCTATTCCTTTCTCACCATTCCTTTTTCCCCATGGAAACTGCTTCATAAGTTTTTCTACTATTTTAATAAACTATTTGGAGAGAAATAGGAGGAATACCGGTAAGTTTGCATTGACGTAATAACTGACTTCAGAAGCTGAAGTTTCCCTCCATAGGATAATTCTCTATTAGTCTATGATCCCAATATTATTAGGATTTTTTCAATTAATAGGATACATTCAAAATACCTAAGCCTCCTTAATGAGATAGGAATGCCCAAATATAAATAAGGAGGGTCTTTTATTTCCATACCTGTAGCTGGAGATAAGGCGTTAAAAAGGTGAGAAGTACTTTTGGAGAGTATGAAATAGCTTTTGTGAAGATTAATACACATACCCAACATCTCCTCAAAATTATTGAGAGTACTTATTAGAAGAGAGACTGAGTGGACATTAGCCTGGCTTAGAAAAATGGGATCATCTACAAAACATAAGCTAGTTAGAGAAAGTTTCTTACATTTAGAATGATATCTAAAAGATTTTTTTGTTAACTTCAAGAATTCAGGTGTAAAACCCCAAACTTTTCCTTTCTTGTGGATCGAACCTTGAATAATTTGATAATACTTGAGATAAGTATTAACGTTAAATGATAGTCAAAAAATAACAGAGTTGAATGGTATGGAAATGGACCAAAATTTTTTTTGATCAGATGGATTAATGATAGATCAAGGCTGACCCTTGTTTTAAATTATCGAGGAGTAAATTGGAAGCATTTTTGAGCTGAAAACTAAGGACATAAACCAAGTAAACTGAGCATGAGAGAATCAGTCATAATTAAGGACACTTAAAGTAAATCGTTCCAACTTAGATGTTGATACGTTTAGGTGCAACATGTTAATAAGTGGACATAAAATTCCTACCAAAATTGGAAATTTTTTTTCTTAAACCACTTAATTATTTTGGACAAGAAATAATACATGTACATGTGAATGAGCCTTAAGTGACAATTGTCATATACATAAAGAAGTTCTCACTATTTTGGAATAAGAATGCATGAAAACCTTATGTTGACACCTTCATGAAGGAGTAAATGTGAGGGACATAAAATTCATTACATGTGAGACTAATACATGGTGTGAACGTGTGTCATTTTGATATGAAAAAATCAAAACAACTTGTTAAATGTAGGAGACAAGAACCGTCATGGATTATGTAAGAAATTAATGGGTTAATTCAACAAATATGGTAAGAGCTAACATAATGGACAACTGTTGGAAATAAATCAGGCAACGTATTGGATAACTTTCAGCAATGTGTAACTTATACAAGGATGATGAAGGAGCTGCTATACCCTCATCCTGCTTACATTTTACTACTCTTTTAGACCAAAATTGATGATGGACAATTGCGACTACTCCTTTCACGTATAGATCTTCCAAGTTTTTATTTTAAGGAAATAATTTCTGCAGAGTGTTTAAGCTTCCAACCATGGACAACATCTCCATCAACGCTAGCTACGTGTAGGAAAAAGATGGACAACACACTACCACCTGATTCTGGTATGCTAAACCACTCTTGTCCTTCCTCTTTGGCTGGTCACATAAATGCTAAAGCTAGTTATATGAATTCCCTTGCTAATCACGTGAATGTTTGAGCTAATTGCATGGTTAAATGAAGAGACAAACAGTTTAAATGAAGATAACATGTATAAATTATGGACGTTGTTCAATGTAAGGAAGACATCATGTATACACTATGTACATTGTTTAAATGAAAAGAAGATAACATGTATAAATTATGGACATTGTTCAATAGCTATTCAATGGTCGAATGAAAAGAAAACAAAATTTTATTAAACTAAATGCTAAGATTTTAGCTAAGTCTTTTTTCATAAAATCTGTAGAACAAGGTGGTAAGTTATAGATGTACTTAGCAGGTTTTAGGAAACCTTCAGGAGTCTCCCTCATAGTTGAGTAAGACAATAAAGTTTTTTCATCACCATAGACTTAGAAATAGTAAGAGAAAATCACTAAACACGTAAGTTTGGTTAATGATAAATGACAAACTGCGAGTGTATCTCTAAATAGATTTTGTAAAGATGGTTTTTACCTTACTATGAAAAGTATGTTAATGAATTATTTCATTAGTGCTACTACTTGAATTTAAAAGTCAATCTTCATGAGGTTTACATATGCTTTGAGTTAGCATTGAACTGAGAATTGGATGTACTTGGAAGCCAATAAGATGTACATATGCTTTGAGTTAGCATTAAATTGAAATTTGCATACGCTTTAAATTGACAAGGAAATGGATTTTGAATATGAATTGAATTCGTATTGAAATGAGGCATGCTCATGTATTAATTGTGGTTTAGCCTATGGTACATCATTAGGTCTTTATACATACGATTATATCGATAAGATGAAGTTGTTAAAGTGGATGAGAGAGGAATGATTACTGAATATTGGAAATTTTTTTAATAAACCTCTTTGAAAAGATTTTTCATTAATTTTAGATGGTGACCATAAGGCTTCAATATGAGGAATTGCTAGTTTTCATTATTTTAAATCATGCTTTATTGTTTTCCCTTGATAAAAGTGGAGATTGTGGAGTTAAAAGATTTTTTAATTAACTTAAAGACTTCAAGTATAAAACCCCAAACTTTTCTTTTCACATGTTTATAAAATTTTATTTCGTGTGAATGAAGTTCCCGAGTGAACGTAAATTTATTTATGCTAAAAGGTGAATTGGGGAGCTGACCTTGAATGATTTGACAATACCTAAGACAAGTATTAAAGTTAAATGAAAGTTGAAAAATATTAGAGTTGATTGATATGGAAATGGACCAAAAATAAATTCAATTGGATGGATTTATGATAGATCAATGCTAACCCTTATTTTAAATTATTGTGGAGTAAATTGGAAGCATTTTTGGACTTAAATACAAGGACATAAACCAATTAAACTAGAGAGAATCAGCCATAGTTAAGGACACTTAAAGTAAATCGATCCAACTTAGGTGTTGACATGTTTACGTGCAACATGTTAATAATTGGACATGAAACTCCTACCAAAATTGGAAATTTTTTTTCTTAAGCCACTTAATTATTTTGGAAAATAAATAATACATGTACATGTGAATGAGCCTTAAGTGGCAGTTTTCATGTACATGAAGAAGTTCTCATTATTTTGGAACAAGAATGCATGAAAAACTCATACTACCACATTCATAAAGGAGTAGATGTGAGGGACATAAAATTCATTACATGTGAGAACAATACATGGTTTGTGTGATTTTGGTAAGATAAAATAAAAACAACTTATTATATATAGCAGACAAGAATTGTTGTGGATGATGTAAAAAATTAATGGTTAATTAAACAAAGATGGTAACAACTAATATAATGGACAACTGTTGGAAATAAATCATGCAATGTGCTAGACATCTTTCTACAATGTGTAACTTATACAAGGATGATGAAGGAGCTGCTCCACCTTCATTTCACTGATAGTTTACTACTCTTTTGGACCAGAATTGATGATGGACAATTGCAGCTGCTCCTTTCATGCATAGATATTCCAAATTTTTCTTTCAACGAAATAATTTTTGAATAGTGCATAAGCTTCCAACCATGGACAACAACTTCATCAATACCAACTACATGCAGGGAAAAGATGGACAACACACTACCACCTGATTTTAGTATGCTAAACCACTCTTGTCCTTCCTCTTTAGCTGGTCATATGAATGTCGAAGATAGTTACATGAATTCCCTTGCTAATTGCTTGAATGTTTGAGCTGATTTCATGGTTAAAGGAAGAGAAAAACAATATGGTAAATAGAGAGAAAACAGTATGGATATCCGTATCCTATGTATGTGTTAGAGAAGTGCTCTAAAGGAAATAACCTTTAGCACCTATTGTGCCAATCATTTTATGATTAATAAAGACATTTTTTATTATTTTGATATTCATACATTTATGGATTTGATGTTGATCTTAAATTGATATAATGAAGTCCTTGATACAAAACATAGCATGGAGGAAATCATGATGAGATCATGATAATAAGATTCCTATTATGTGTAATTATGTTA
>JANIPM010000009.1:638371-665152 GCA_027478405.1 Erythroxylum cassinoides
TTGGTTTTAAAATTTAGTGATTTTGATATTGCAGTTTAATTATATTGATGCCATGAGGTTATTTAGAATTGATCGTCCGTAGTGCACCCTCATCGTAGGTCATGTATCGGAATGACCCACGGGCGTTCCGGTGCGTACCATACGGTAAGGGGGCGCTACAGACTTTCTCTCCACTACTCTTCACTCTCAGTTCTCCTTTCTTTGTCCAGCCAAAGCTCAGTTATTCATGTTAGAAATGGAAAACAAATGGAAAGCTTGCATGATTCATGTGAATGAGTTGCTTTGTAACAATATTTAATCACGTTGCATGGCTATGAAATTTTCTGGATGGTAGTGAGCTATATTGACACCATTTTCTTCATGTTCTTTTCATTTTCTTGTCTTCTTCTTGCTTTTAATTTTCTTCTTCTTCATGTGATGGAAATTGAGAAGATGACTTCAATGAACATGCTTTCGGGTCACTTTAGCTCCTTTACTTCTGAAATGTTCATAAAATCAAATATGAGCTAATTAAAATGAGTATCCTAAGCATTTCTAAGGCATTAATCACTAAGTATAGCATATCAAAGGTATCAAAATTTAAAAACTTATCATTTATTATTTGAAGTTAATAAACTACTGTTTAGTTTTATTTGGATTTGACCTGATTCCACGACTACCACAAGAAGTTAGAGAATCGGAATTAATTTTGAAGACTTCGATAACCTGATCAATCATTGAAGCGACAATTTAGAAGATGTTATTAAAGTGTTAGATCGTCAATCTTAAGAGCAGGGGACTGTTTTTTTTTGATAAATAAGTAATATTATAAATCAAGAAAATAAAGGTTTATGTACATAACTAGAGATTGCCCAAAATCATATCTCATATTGAGACCAGAACAAAACCAACTCAACCTGAACAAACTTGATGCAAATCTAAACTGAATACAAGCACATCAATGTATGACACAAGATCTACAACTATACAAGAACAAATACAAATTACTACCTAGTTCTGTCATCCGTCCAATAATGTATTGAGAGACAACCTTACCCGCTTCTATCGTATATACTCACTGCACTCTTGTAGCATCTCATCATCAAGGATACCAATATAACTTGATAGAATCTATTGACTTGATCTCCTTCACTAAAGTCAGCTTTTTCTTTGAAAAGTAAAGGTCCTTTACAGAATGCGCTGACCTATCCCCCTGATGCTTGCATCGAATCTATCCCTACACCAAGCTTCGTAGATGTTATTTTTAAGGCTTTTTGAAAAAGCCTTCCCAAAGCCATCGACAGTACTCCCACACCCACTCATCCAAAACATTGAAACAAAACCCGAGGTTTATGAACACTATCCTGATGACTGGTTCACCATTGTTATAAATTTGCTAAGAGGTAGATGATATTGTGAACTCCTCTTTACCTCAAATTTCCATAATCTGAAACCAACCTGCAAAACATTACATTAGAAATAAAGAAAACAAAACTCCACAATTACTTTCTCTCAATGTTTGCACAGAGTTGTTCTATGATTGTTTTGATAATAGGTATTGTCATATTTGAAAACCATTTACCATAATGGGTAAAAACTAAAAATACATATTTGATATTTTTTAACGTTGTTGTGGTTTATTCTTTTTAAAAATAAGAAGTCGTAATATTACAAGAAACAACTTTTTATTTATAACTTATACTAATTAGAACAAACTTAGATTGTCATCATTGTAAATCATTTATCATAGAATATATCCTTAAATATGAATGTTAAATGAGATTCCTTTAATTTCTAAGGATGATAGCAAACAAAAAATATACAAAAAAGAAAAATAGGAAAAAACAAATAGTACTAAATAAAAATGATAAATTCAATACACTTAATAGTATTATATATATATATGCACTTTATAAGTTAAAAAATGATTATACATTAAAATTGGGAGCTACAAGACTAATTAGGATGCTTTGCACTTTTACCATAATATTCTCAAGTTGAAGAAGCTGAAACAGATAAGTCATTGGACTGTACCACTTGGCATTAGAATTGGTAGGCTTAAACCTGTATTTGACTTTTAATTTTCTTTCTGTTAATTAGTACAACAACAAAGCATCCCTTGTGCGTACCCAAACTAATCACGTACAAAATAATTTCTCAAGTCTAAGAATAATGCTAACACACCTTTAAATTCGATAACATAGAAAGGAAAAAAGACATGACACACAGGATGGGATGGAGATTTATGTACTCCAATTTAATTATTGGGTTATGATCATCTGCTTGAACATCCTAGTCCTAGTGAAATCAAATCTAAACTTTACAATAGGAGGTGGTGGGAGTGGGAGGAGAGGACTAAAAAAAGAAAAGAAAAAGCAGCAGCAGTAGCATTGCTTTTGACCCAAAAAGAATGATTGAACTGATTGACGATATAAACACGACACGTAATACATGATTCCCTGCAAACTAAACTATAAAGTTCCCGCCACATCACTAAAGCTAAAAAAACAATTCTTTACTTAGTAGCAGAGCAATCACTTTAGTTATCCCACTTCACAATCCAAGCACCTCTCCTTGTTGTCTTCATCTTTTCTTTTCCACCCTCCTCCCCTCCTCCTCCACCTCCTTCTTCTTTTCCTAGCTTTTTCGTGATACTAATATTATTGTTTTTACTGATAATGCCTTTCATTTCTCCTCCTTCTATACCTAATCTTCTCCTCTATACTTCCATTTTCACTGCTTTTTCCCCACTACCCGCCGCATGGCCAGCTCCAGCGGCACCAAGGTCACTGACGGAGGACAGCCTCCTCTGCAGCGGTCTACGTCCCGGAAAATTACCAGAGGTTATACCAAGTTGGTCGACTTGCCTGACGACGACAGCGCCGCCATTGATAGCGAACTTGTTCCTTCTTCCTTAGCTGCCATTGCTCCTATTCTCCGTGTTGCCAATGAGATTGAGGAGGATAATGCTAGAGTCGCCTATCTTTGTAATCATTCTCTTCTTCTTCATCCAATTATTTCTGTTATTATTGCAATACTCATTTTCTTCACTTCACTAGGCCGTTTCCATGCCTTTGAGAAGGCTCATAAAATGGATCCTTCATCAACTGGACGTGGTGTGCGCCAGTTCAAGACTTATCTCTTGCATAGGCTTGAGAAGGTTCGCCCTTCCCCTTCTTCTGCCCCATCAGTTTTTGATTATAATTTATTCTAATCTTGTTCTGTTGTAGGAAGAAGAAGAAACAAAACCCAAGCTTGCAAGAAACGACCCCAAAGAAATTCAGTTGTATTATCAGAAATACTACGAGGAGAACATCAAAGATGGACAGTACACCAAAAAACCGTGAGCCTTTCTATCTTTTTTCTTGCTTTCCCTTCCTTCTTATCCTTGAAAAATAGCTGTTGACATGCCTAAGTTAAACTACTCTCACCTGTGTGAACTTTTTAAGGGAGGAGATGGCCAAAATTCTTCAGATTGCATCCGTGTTGTACGACGTGTTGAAAACTGTAGTACAGCCTGCAAAAGTAGAAGATGAGGTTTGTGCTGTGTATTCACTGTCCAGGAAAGTAATTCAAATGCATGTTCCATATTAGTTTATTTAACTCGAGTCTTTTTTTTGACTTTATGATTGCAGACTCGAAGATATGCCAATGACGTTGAGAAGAAACGAGAGCAATATGAACACTTCAACATTCTTCCGTTGTATGCTGCAGGGGCAAAACCACCAATCATGGAACTTCCTGAGGTTTAATATGCTCAGCATACGTGGTCTTTCTATAGATTGTGAAGACCTTAATAAAGGGACTTCGCCACAGCTTCAGTCATTTTCTTTTTCCTTTTTGACAATGTAGATCAAAGCAGCTCTTCTTGCTTTACGTGATGTGGATAATCTCCCAATGCCCAGAATTATTTTGAGTCGTGAGGTGCATGATGAATTGCCCAAGGAAAGGGTTAAACCCGTTAATGATGTGCTTGATTGGCTTTATTCTGTATTTGGGTTTCAGGTGAAATGCACCTTCATATCCATTTAATATACCAAATACACGGTTGATTTTTTGCAGAACTTCAAATTTCAAGTTTTAAGCATCTTAAGGACTTTGGGCCCTAAAAATAATTTGTTATATTTATTTTTTGTACTAATTTCTTGGAAAACTACATAAACTGTCAAATTTCATGAAGCCAGGCAGGTGAAGTATATCAACCAAACAAAACTCAATCAAGCTTTGGTATATGTCAATGCATCCGTATTTGAACTGTAATTACAATTTCTGTGGAAATCTTAGATATCATATGACTATTGCAAATATACTGCTAGAAGTAATTAAATGAATCATTCTTTCTGGACATCAAGGTAAGTATGCCCGTCCATGGTCAACATCAAACATGTGAGATGTGGAAGCAATAGAGCACAGCTCCTTTGCATTATTTGTTGCATCAGACAACTTTACAACTTAGGCACAATTGTAGATACTACTTGATGAGGATGATGACTAAGGTCTAATTAGAAGTTTTCTGATTCTTTATCTGTATATTATATCCTTTTGATGAAACATAATTCACGCCACCTAATTAGATGATGTTTTATTACATCTGCTGGAGTGAAGAAAGGAAATGTGGCAAATCAGAGGGAGCACCTGATATTGTTATTAGCTAATATTGATGGACGAAGAAGGAACGACGAAAACTATAATTCGGTAAATGATTAGAAAAATCTGTCCTAATCAATCTTTATCTCTTTAAATTTGATCTATAGGTTCCTGTATGTGCTGAAGATTAATTTGAAACTTCTTGCAGCTTAGAAATCATACCGTAGAGGAGTTGATGAATAAGATTTTCAAGAATTATAGATCATGGTGTGATTATTTGCGTTGTGAAAGACATACAAGGTAGAACATTTTATTCATATACAGTGTTGGCTAGAATTATTAGGTCCTATCTCTGATTTGAGGTTCCTTGTTTCTGACATTTAGCAGGTTTCCTGCAAATTGTAACAAACAACAATTACAGCTTATCTACATTGCACTCTATCTTCTTGTATGGGGAGAAGCTTCAAATATTCGTTTCATGCCAGAATGCATATGCTATATCTTCCATAATGTATGTTTTATGGTCCATCCTTATTGACATGCAAACTTTTTGAATCCTCTATTCATTCTGAAGATAGTGTCTCAGGAATATGCTTTATTGTTTCTGTGAATCTTGTTGCACAAAATCTCTTGATGGAAAGAAAATTGTAGACTTCAAACTTCCTTGTAGAGAAGGGAAAAGATAACCAAAGAAATTGATAATTTGAATTTGAAAAAAGGCTTGAACGAGTAGCTATTGGATTAGATACATCCATTTGAGAAATTGTAATCACCATTCTATAGTTTGAATACCTTTGGTGATAATTATTTAACTGAATAAGGATTTCCATAACTGTTGTTGCAAAGTTCAGTGGCGAGAAGCACAATTCTTCCATTGCTATGACAAATTGTTGAAATCATACGACTAAATAATATCCATGAAAAGTGTTTCTTAACAAATCATAAGCACTGGAAACTTATACTGAAAACTTACTAGTGCTAGTCAGGGAACTTATAGTCCACATCAGCAGAAGTTAATTCTTGAAACTGTATGTTTATCTTTCCTGTTGGTTGCATTTTTTTATAAACTGACATGCTCTGTTATATCCTTGTTCCAATTGTTTATTTCGATATTCAAATCTAACAAGCTATGCTGATAATTATGGAAAACTTGCTTTTCTTTTTCTGAAAATGTTTGCCATTTCATATACAATTCCTATGTCTTTGAGCACTTTAGTGATTGGATCATAGGTGATGCATTCTTAGTTTAGTGGTTTTGAATATCCTGCACCAAATTCTTGACCTGTTGAAATAATTTCTTCTTATTTCCCTACTTATTAGATGGCAAATGAGGTTTATCGAATATTGTATGAAAATGTGCATCCTGTAACTGGAGAGACGTATGAAACAGCAGCACCAGATGATGAAGCATTTTTGAGGAATGTTATTACTCCAATTTACCAGGTTGTGCGGAAGGTAAGACTTATATGATCTACTTTTGGTTGACTTTTAATTTAGTTATAAATGCACACTTAAAATTTTTTTCCCATGAAAAAGGAAGCAAGGAGGAACAAGGGAGGCACAACAAGTCATGCAAGATGGAGAAATTATGACGATCTGAATGAGTACTTCTGGTTAGATATTTTGAGTAATAGCTTAAAATTGCCGGTTTATGAGAGAAACATATCAAAACTCTTCCTTCTTTTTAGGTCCAATAGATGTTTCCGGTTAGGGTGGCCGATGGATCTTAAGGCTGATTTTTTTGTTCAATTAGATGAAGGGATGGTAACAAATGAGGTTTTCATCTCTTTCTCTCTCTTTCCTCACCCATCTTCCCTGTCCTTCCCTTTTTCAAAATATTGTATTGGTCCACTTTTATGATTTTGAATCATCTACAATCATATTAAGCATCAGTTTCAATAGTCATGCCTTCCCATAAATTACAGATACAAACTAGTTTGTTTTCAAAGATCTAAAGTATGATTTCATGGCCCTAAAGATCCTGCAATGAGAATAAATTATATGCATATGTTGATTACAAGTACAATAGAGCTCTAAAAATAATGCTTATGTTCAATATTTTATCCATTTATAAGTATTTTTATGAGATACCTATTTTTGAATTCCATTTCTAGGTTAATAGTCTAAAGTCAATAGGAGTAGGATTCTAATCCAGTCCTTGGTTCTTCTTTGTTGTAACTCTGGAAAATTGGTTGGTTTCTTGGAATTTTATTTGAATGGGAAAAAGAAATATTAGAAAAAGTTACTGTTGAGGTCAAAAACTTTGATAATTCTAATGTTTTAGTTACTGGAATCCATGTATTTGCATCATAACATGAACATTCTGAAACTTCTTTGGCATGAGAAACTGAAAGTGTATGCTGTACCTAGACTGCAATAGTTGAAAACGTGGAAGTTGAAGTTTGCAAATTTCTTTTTTTTCAGCGATCAAATCAAGGAGCTATTGGAAAGAGAAAGCCCAAGACTAATTTTGTTGAAGTTCGGACCTTTGCACACCTCTATAGAAGTTTTGATCGCATGTGGATATTGTTTATATTGGCTTTCCAGGTGGCCTTAATATTTGTGGATTTTGGTTACAGAATAGAGTCCCCACAAGAAACCTACTGATTTTGCTCGTTCTCAGGCCATGGTAATTGTTGCCTGGAGTCCTTCTGGTTCCATAGCAGCTATTTTTGATGCTGATGTCTTCAGAAGCGTTTTGAGCATCTTTATCACTTCTGCTTTTCTCAATCTTCTGCAAGGTACCACATAATCTTTATTATTTTCTGGTATGCCATTAGATAAAGGGGTGTGGAAATGGAAAACTTTTTTCTTTTTCCTTTCTTTGAATAGTTAGAAGCTCCTTAAGATCGTAAAATTGGAGAAAAAAAATTGTCTGATGGAATAGGAAATTTGCATAATGGGTTATTAATTTATAAGCTTGCCAGCCATTCATTTACTGTAAAACAAAGAGAATGGGTTGAATGAGTTTAATTCGCATTTTTGGATTTCATCCGATCTAGTTATAATGTTGTAGCAGATATTATTAATAACTATATGTGGGTTATATGAAAACAAGTCTGAACAGAAACAAAAATTCTTCTCTTTATTCTCCATATGTTGAATACACTAATATATACAAAGTCATTTGTCCTATTTTAGGAAGCAAACTAATTCCTACACATCAGTCATTGATTATGAAAATTACAGTCAACCTAAATAGATTAAAGATTACAATCAGCCTAAATTAGTAAATCAGAATCCTAGCTATAAATGTTTTCCATTCCCAGGTTGCTAGTAATGTTCTGGAAAGTTAAATTGTCCAGTCCTTTTGTGAGCAAGTTTGCCATTTGACCATTTGTAGGAACATAAGGTGTACAGATCAGCACTTTCAATCTTTTCCTTGATGAAGTGTCTGTCTATCTCATCATATGTGTTCTGTAATGTTGAACTGGATTGTGTGCAATGCTTATAACTGATTTGTTGTCGCAATACAACTTCATAGGTCCAATGCCATTTAACTTGCAAGTCTTCTAAAATTTTCTTTATCCATAAGAGTTCACAAATTCCTTGTGCCATTGAATGAAATTCAGATTCTGCACTTGATCTAGATACTACTGCTTGTTTTTTGCTTCTCCAAGTCGTCCAATCAACATACTACAGCCAGTTGTTGAGCGTCAATCTAATAGCGAACCAGCGTAGTCCGCATTAGTTTAGGCTTCTATAGTTAATTTTGCTCCTCTTCTAAACATGATTTCTTTTCCGAAATCAGCTTTCAAGTATCAAATTACTTTATAGGCAGTTTGTAAATGAACTTTCTTAGGATTATGCATGAATCGACTTATCACACTCACAACATATGCAATGTCAGGACGTGTATGAGACAAGTATTTTAGTTTTCCAACAGCTTTTGATACCTTCCTTTATCAACCGCCTCATCATCTCTTGCTTCACTCAATCGATGATTCTTTTCGATTGGTGTAGCAATGGACTTACATCCCATCATTCCTGTCTCTTGTAGAAAATCTAAAAAATATTTTTGTTGGGAAATAAATATGCTTTTAGGCTGAGCCACTTCAATTCCTAGAAAATATTTGAGTTTCCCAAGCTCTTTAATTTCAAATTCTTTCACAAGTTTAGCCTTAAACTTTAGAATTTCCTTGCCATCATCACCCATCAGCATGATATCATCAACATATACTATCAAGACTATAAGTTTTCCTACTGCCGAGTGTCTTAACAAGGGAGTATGATCCCCTTGGCTTTGTTTGTAGCCAATACCAAGCATTACTTTTGCAAACTTTCCAATCCAAGCCCATGGTGATTGCTTAAGCCCTTAAAATGCTTTCCTCAACCTGCACACATCTTTAAAATATTTCTCAAAACCCGGTGGAGGCTCCATATATACCTATTCTTCAAGATCATCGTTAAAAAAAAGCATTTTTGACATCAAATTGCTACAAAGAACAATTGAAATTAGCAGCTAAAGATAAAAGAACGCGGATTGTGTTCCTCTTAACTACTGGAGCAAAAGTCTCCAGATAGTCTACTAACCTAGCCTTGTACCTCTATAAGGATCCATCTGCTTTAAACTTAATTGCATACACCCACTTACATCCTATTAATTTCTTGTCTTTTGGATGGTCACCAATTGCCCATGTATTATTGTTATTGAGTGCACTCATTTCTTCATTCATGTGAGTTTCCAATTCTCATCTCTAAGTGCTTCATTGAAGTTTTGGGGATTAGGAATTGTATCTAAATTAGTGAGAAAACATAGGTGTTTATGTGAAATTTTATTCAAAGAAACAAAGTGAGAAATAGGATATTGGGTGCAATTTTTAATTCATCTCCTAACAACTATAGGAACATGTAAATCATCAATCAATGGAGAGGGTAATTCTGACTATTCTTGATTTTGGAGTCAAGTCTTGAACTTGCAATTGAGTGGAATTGGGTCCTTGAGTAGACTAAGATAGGTTTTTTCGCTGTTGGTTGTATAATTTGGGTTGATTTTGATGTGTTAAGAGGCTATTCATGTGGTTGATCAAGCGGCAGTGTAGGTGGTGAGTTTGAATTTTTAGGTTGAACAGTTTCAGGTTGACCAATAACCTGTACATCAGGGAAATATAGCTCATGTTCTTTATCTTCACTCACACTCCCACCCTGAAGATGAGAATCTGAATAGCAAGGTTGTTTCTCAACAAAAGTAACATCCATTGAAATGAAACATTTATGAAAAGTAGGATGATAGCACTTGTTGTGGAAGAGTAACCAACAAAGATGCATTTTAATGCTCTTGGATTGAGTTTTCTTCGGTTAATGTCATGAATATGAACAAAAACTGCACAACCAATGACTTTTGGGGGCAATTTGGAATCTATTTGTGAATTTGGGTAATAATCATGTAATAGAATAATAGGACTCTTGAAACCAAGAACTTTAGAGGGCATCCTACTTATCAAACGGGCTGCAGTAAGGACAGATTCCCCCCCTAAGATTTGGGAACATTATTTTGAAATAACAATGTTCGTGTAATTTCTAAGAGTTGTCTATTTTTCCTCTCGGCTACCCCATTCTATTGTAGTGTGTTAACACAAGATGAATAATGAAAAATTCCTTCTTTTTGAAGGAAAGATGACAGATTTTGATTGAAGTAATCTCTTGCATTATCATTCTGTGAGTTTTTGATTCTCGCAGCCCTACATTTTCTGTGAACCAAAGAGAATGAGTTGAATGAGTTTAATTTGCATATTTGGATTTCATCCAATCTAGTTGTAAGAGGGATGTTGTAGCAGAAATTATTAATAACTATATGTGGGTTATATGATAAAAATACTACTTATTTTCAATAAATGATACATTATGGGTGACCTTTTTTGGTTGTTTCTCATGGTTCCTATCTCTCATGCAGCTGCTCTGGACATAATTCTCAGTTTTAATGCCTGGGGGAGCTTAAAAGCTACACAAATAATACGTTATCTTCTGAAGTTTGCAGTGGCAGCTATGTGGGCTGTGGTGTTGCCAATTGGTTACTCCACTTCAGTGGAGAACCCAACTGGGCTGGTCAAGTTCTTCAGTAGTTGGGCGAGAGATTGGCAGAGTCAATCATTTTATAATTATGCTGTCGCAATATATTTGATACCTAACGTATTGGCTGCAATTATGTTTGTGGTTCCGCCTTTACGAAGAAGCATGGAGCGTTCAAACTGGCGGATCATTACCCTCATTATGTGGTGGGCCCAGGCAAGCATGTCTTTATGAAATGGGTGAATGTGTTTTTGTTTGTGTGCAGTTCTCCTTTTTTCTTTCTCTTTTTTTGGGTTTTTCCTTTTTATTGGGGGAGGTGGAGGGCAAGGGTGAAGGATACTTGTATTTAATTGTACATCTATGTGTCCTTGTTTTTGTGAATGTTGTTGGCATTTTTACCTACCCAAACATTACAAACTTGGTTGTGTTTCTTCTGCAGCCAAAACTCTATGTTGGAAGAGGGATGCATGAAGACATATTCTCTCTTTTGAAGTAAGGGAAGCAACTTTTATTTATTTCTATTTTTCTTGTTTTATGGAAATAATCACTGCAGCGCTGTTGACAACTAATGGAATTGGATTTTCGTATCAGGTATACACTTTTCTGGCTCATGCTGCTGATTAGCAAGCTAGCATTTAGCTACTATGTGGAGGTATTTTTCTCGTCAAATATCTTCAAACAATAGCTTTACTAATCCAGACATGGAAAATTTCTGTTTAATTTTCTTACAAATTTATGCTAATTTTTCTCATCAAATTTGCATACTACTGACATTGTTTAGTCAAATTCATGAAGTCCCTATGCACTGACAAGGGAGTTGTATAATTGAAATAGCTTTTCCAGTTGCATATTATTCTGTCACTGTTAAATTTGTCAGCAGTTCATATTTTGGGCATTCAAACATTCATAGGCATTGTCATCTGAGTAGAATTTTGAATTTTCAGGAACATGAGAAAGGCTTTTTGAACAGGTCATGAAAAAGGCTTTTTGAATAGGTTAACTAGGTAGGAGCTTTGCTGTAGTGGAATTTTTTGACGCTGGAAGTTTATGAAGTTATACTAATTGGTAGAATGTTTTCCTTTGGATAGCAAGTTGATATCATATACGAGTTTTATTAGTAGGAAGCATTATAAAATACTCCTTGCCTTTTGGTTGTTACTGAAAGATCTATACAAGCATTTTCTAAACTTTATAATTATGTTAGTCATAGTGCACACAATCTAGTAGTACTCACCTTTATGGCCTACAGAAACTATCTGCCTGTTTTATAAGAGGATGCTGAAACCTGTGTAACATTAAATATAATTCAAGTTTTCTGGATCTACAACTGTATCAGAAGCTGATAATCTTACTCTGTAGAGACTGAAAAACTTCTCAGAATCTTTTTCCACATGTACTGAAGTATTTCTACACCTGCATTCAACTTAGCACAATGATAATGTTTTTTTTGATAATTTGCTCTTGCCAAGATATCAATTAATGCAAGTAGCAAAAGAAGAAATAATAGTATCGGTAGCAGACTTATCAAACTTGTGACTCCCCATCTTGATAGATCTTTTCCATAAGTTCATTTACAATTGTATATGTGAATCTTGAAGAAAAGGCGATATTTTTTTTTCATTTGAAAAATTGATATCTTAATAATGCTTGCTAGTAATTTTTTAAAATGACCTGCCAATTTATCTGTTGCTACGTAATGTTTGACAAATTCCTTTAATAGATACTGCCTCTAGTTGAACCAACAAAGTTGATCATGGATATGCACATTGGTAACTATCAATGGCATGAGTTCTTTCCAAATGGTAACCTTCTCCTCTCTTCTGTGGCTATTTGTACTTTCTTTAGTCATGCAGCTAAAATGATTGCTTGTACTAACTATGGTTCTAAAATGCTCCAGTGACCCATAATATTGGTGTCGTTATTGCAATATGGGCTCCAATTGTCCTAGTAAGTGAATTCCTCTAAAAGAGTTAATTATATAAACTTATATCATGCAAGACATGATGAATCTTTACAACCTACACCTGATTGTATATTAGGTTTATTTCATGGATGGACAAATATGGTACTCCATATACTCCACACTTTTTGGTGGAATTATTGGAGCCTTCAGCCATTTGGGGGAGGTTAGTAACGTCAATTTTGTGTTAGAGAGATATGTCAACACTTATATGATGTGCATTAAGCCTGGAAAACCAGAAAATATTTGATTGTACTGAGGCGTTAGTCATAACTGAAGCTTTGTTTTGAAAGTAAAATGTAGTTTTTGTGATCTAATATTTGTCATTTCTGTAGATACGAACACTTGGAATGTTACGGTCAAGGTTTGAAAATGTCCCTTCAGCTTTTTGTCGCTTCCTTGTACCATCATCAGATGATGTTTCCAAAGGGATGAACATGGTATTATCAATTCTAACAGAGTTAGCAATTTGCATAGGTTTTTTTTAATTTCCTGGAATTTTAGTGCATTCAAAATTTAGACTACTATGGAAAAATGTGATGCGTTCATGATATATGTGGTTCTTTTCTGATTTAGTGATTGGCGTCATATGGAAATTAATTAGAAGTTATTTTTATCCTTTTGAAACACAATGCTTCTGGATGACAGGATGATGAGTCAACTGAAAGAAAAAACATTACAAGTTTTTCAGTTGTGTGGAATGAGTTCATACTTTCTATGAGAATGGAGGATCTCATCAGCAATCAGTTAAGCATCTTTTTTGGCCAAAATTTCACCAGTCTTGTCTAATGAATTAGTCCAGAGCATTAACTCAAAAAGTTAATTGTTTTTCAGCGAAAGAGACCTGCTTCTTGTACCATCTTTTTCGGGTGGTGTCACAGTCATCCAATGGCCTCCTTTTTTGCTTGCTAGCAAGGTATAAGCTTTTATTTATTGTTTTTGTAAACTATAATGCTTGACACAGAATCTTTTCCAACTTATATTTTGCCTTTGCTTGAGAGAAAATCTTGTCGAGCTTATTTTCTGGCTTTGATTGACCTCTTTAGATTCCTATAGCATTGGACATGGCAAAAGATTTTAGGGGGAAGGAAGATGCTGATTTGTTTAAGAAGATGGATGAGTACATGCATTCAGCAGTAATCGAGTGTTATCAAACATTGAGAGATATCATATATGGCCTTCTGGAGAATGATCTTGATAGGACGTAAGAAGCATTCGTCTTACAAGCTATAAGATTTTATCAATTCTAGATGAATAGAAGAGCTTTCAAAGTTTTGTGAATCATCATGAAAGACCTTATACTCATGCTGTCTTCTTGTTCCTTCCCTTCTGGACAGAATCGTCAGGATGATCTGTTATGAAATAGACATTAGCATTCAGCAACATAGATTTTTAAATGAATTTCGGATGGGTGGCTTGCCTTCACTCAGTGAGAAGTTGGAGAAGTTTCTAAAAATATTGGTAGTGTACTTTTGTTCTTCCTTGTTATATGCATGTTTTCAAGCTTACTAATTACCTGTCTCAACTTATCTCATTTGAGGGCTTACACTACTCTGTTGGCAGCTAGGTGATAATGAAGACATTGACACGTACAAGTCTCAGATAATCAATGTTCTCCAGGATATTATAGAAATTATTGTACAGGATGTTATGGTTCATGGCCATGAGTAAGTAAAATTTTGAACTGATGGATGTGATATATATGATCCTTTCTGCAATAGCATGAGCTGCAGTAAGTTTATGATTGCTTTGGTTTCTTGCTTCCACAGAATCCTTGAGAGAACTCACTCTAGCAGTGTAGATAGCAAGAAAGAACAAAGGTTTGGACAAATAAATATTCGCCTCACTGGAAACAAATCCTGGAGAGAGAAGGTATCATTGATAGCATATAATTGCTGAAATGCAGGATTCATTTTTCTGACCATTTATCTAATGTTATTCGTTATAGGTTGTGAGACTGCAACTGCTTTTGACCACCAAGGAATCTGCTATTAATGTACCCTCCAACTTGGATGCTCGTCGCCGTATCACTTTTTTTGCAAATTCTTTGTTCATGAACATGCCACCTGCTCCGAGAGTTCGGGATATGCTCTCTTTTAGGTCTGCGATTTTATCAATCTTTTAATAAGGAAGATTAAGTTTGCTAAGTGGAAAGAGGAAAACTTTCCATACTTTTAATCATGGCAATGTGCAGACTCATTATTCTCATGTTTTATCATTTTTCTTAATTTAGTCAAAAGTAAAAAAATTGCATTTTGTTGTCTAAAACTTTTATGCAGGAGGAACCCTATTCTTTTTTTCATCAACTTTAGAGTTGGACATTCACTTCTATGATTGCATATGCATGTTGATTAACTTGCATTTGCATTGTTAACAAAACCATTCTTGCTATTGGATGTTATACTATGTTTGAGCACATAATATTGCATGCTAACTCTTACCTACTGGCTGAAGGTGCAGATAAAAAATGGATCTGGCATACCTCATGCCAAAACTTCATCTTTTACTAGAAAGGGGGTAGCACAATTTGAGCTTGATGCCTTTGGTCATAAAGGTTTTAATAACTTGTAAATAAACTGTTTCACAAGTGTGGACTACTGATTGCGGTCTCTAAACTCGAGCACATGCATCTATTTATGTATCTTGGGCCTGTGTACTTCCACCTAGGTTTTTCATTTAACAGACATTAGAAAGAACCTTAGTTTCAACTTCTTAGATTCTTACATTAATGAATGTTTTAATATTATTGTCAGTGTCTTGACTCCTTACTACAAAGAAGATGTTCTTTATTCTGATGAGGAGCTTAACAAAGAAAATGAAGATGGTATATCAATATTGTTCTATTTAAAGACAATTTATCGCGGTGAGTTCTGATTCCACCCACATATTCTTGTTCTTCCAACAATTTTAAATTCAGCTAACCTTAGTGATGGCATATTAGATGAGTGGAAAAACTTTGAAGAGCGCATAAATGATCCTAAACTGAAATACAACCCAAAAGAAAAGATGGAATTTACCCGTCAATGGGTATCATACAGAGGGCAGACACTAGCTAGAACAGGTTTGAATTCTGTTCTGTTGCAGGCGACACTACAGCTTCAGTTTTAAGCAGTCTCATCTAACAATGATGTTGTTTCCAGTGAGAGGGATGATGTACTACAGGCAGGCTGTTGAACTTCAGTGCGCTCTTGACTTTGCAGGAGAAAATGGTCAGTGATTTAAGTTAGACGTTGCAATACTACTGTAAACCTAACAGATTCATAATATGATTGTATTTGTTCTTGTTCACTGCTGGATGTTTCCTTTGCAGATATTTTTGGTGGCTTCCACAACATGGAATTTAATGAGGGCCGTCAGAAGGATTCTTATGAAAAACGTGCACAAGCCCTGGCAGATCTTAAGTTCACTTACGTTGTTTCATGTCAGGTGTATGGAAATCAGAAAAAATCCAGCGACCTTCGAGATAGGGGTTGTTATATAAACATTTTAAATCTCATGTTGACGTAAGTTGAATAGGTTTGCAATCTTTTGTACATCTCATCTTAAAGGTTAGATGATTTCATTGGTGTCGAATCTTTTCTTATGTATATTGTGTACAGATATCCATCTCTACGTGTTGCATACATAGATGAAAGAGAGGAGACTGTGAATGGAAAATTGCAAAAGTTCTATTACTCTGTTCTTGTCAAAGGAGGGGATAAGCTGGATGAGGTATAGGAATGTAGCTCCTAGTTTAATGTGGATTTTGTTCTTATGGATGCTTTTTAAAATTTAATTTGCTTTACTTGGTTACATTTGGCTCATATATCTGTCTGAGTTGCTTTTTCCTTCTGAATGTCAGATTGCAACCTGTTTTTTGAAATCAAATATACTATTAACGTTATTAGCAATGCCATTGGTTTCTTTGTCTAATTATGAGAAGTTCCTGCCCATTCAAAATTCCATTTTCATCACGTTTCTTTCAATTGTCTAGTTTAGACACTGCTCATGCCTGAAAAATAAGATGGACCTTCTAAATTGTCCAATGAAAATAGTGAAATCATAGACTGTTGGTGCCGATTTTATTGGATTTTCTATCATGAAATCTTAATGCAATCTCTTATATGTTGGCTCCTCTTTCGTTCTTAGGAAATCTATCGGATCAAGCTTCCAGGTCCTCTGAGTGACATTGGAGAAGGGAAACCTGAAAACCAAAACCATGCCATCATTTTTACTCGTGGGGAGGCCCTGCAGACTATAGACATGAATCAGGTGCCTTTCTTTCCTGCCTCTTTATTTAGAGTTCAAAAGCACCAATTTTAACTGTTCATTGTCTTGCTTTAGGATAATTACTTTGAAGAAGCTTTCAAAATGAGAAACGTGTTAGAGGAATTCATCAAATCACGACGTGCACAGCGGAGACCTACGATTCTGGGGCTGAGGGAGCATATATTTACTGGAAGGTCAGATTTTACTCTATTCTACAACACAACTTGAATCTTGTATTTATGCTCAAACAATCGTGTGCGTAGATGTGAATTGTTGGCAATTCCAAATGTAAGCATGCTCACTTCTTCCATTCTTGCAGTGTTTCATCACTTGCTTGGTTCATGTCCAACCAGGAGACCAGCTTTGTAACTATTGGGCAACGAGTTTTGGCCAATCCTTTGAGGTGAGTAAATTTTTATCCAGAATGGAATGCTTACATCCATTCTGTCTGAAAGAAAATACAAGATGCTAATGTAGCATATATAAGTAAAATCCTCTCGGATTTTTATGTTTATGTGACCTTTAACTAGGTTACCCTATATTTTCACTCACCATGGATGAACAAATTCCCAAATTCTTATACCTTAATGGTCATTTATTGTTCATTGAACCCACAATAAAACTATTAGTAATCTGTAGTTGCTTGTCTATAGCATCATGCATGCCACTACAACTGCTACTGCTACTGCTGCTACTATTACTGTTACTACTATTATGTAATCTATGTAACATGCTGTACTTGTGTTTACAGGGTAAGGTTCCACTATGGTCATCCTGATATTTTTGATAGAATTTTCCATATAACACGGGGCGGCATAAGCAAAGCCTCAAAAATAATAAACCTCAGCGAAGACATATTCTCAGGTAAATTTCAGTTAGTATGATAGGTGCTTAGCTATTGGTATTTATGATGCTGAACATGCCAATTTTTTCAGGATTCAATTCAACTCTGCGAGGGGGATATGTAACACATCATGAATATATTCAAGTGGGCAAGGGGCGTGATGTGGGCATGAATCAGATATCTTCTTTTGAGGCTAAGGTTGCAAATGGTAATGGAGAACAGACGCTTAGTCGTGATGTTTACAGACTTGGGCGTCGATTTGACTTTTATAGAATGCTATCCTTCTATTTTACAACAGTTGGTTTCTACTTCAGCAGTATGGTAAGTCAAACATCTCTTTACTTGGATCCTTTTGGAGCAGTAAAATGTCCTTGCACATGGAAGCAGTGCTGATATCTTTGTTAAGCTAGAAAGTATGATTATTCATGCTTTGTGATAGGTTGGACGTAAAATCATTTTCTTCTAAGAATGATGATATAATCTCTGGTCAATTTGAAAAACGAGATAAGGTTAGTATTGGTCAAAATCAATACTGGCATTCTTATTGTGAAAGAAAGAAGGTTCAAATGTAGGACAAGTCTACTTTGAATTATTTAATTTTGCAGTTCTGTAGTCCCAAAACATCTTAACATTAGTCATAAGCTTGTTTTCGCTTTCCTTTGAAGTACCCATCTTATACAATAACCTTACAATTTAAAAGGGCGGAGGGAAACGGCAGACCTTATTCTTATGGATAACACATTTATCAAGCTTAGTAGCTGCTCTTTGAGAGGATGAATGTTATTGTGTCCGTACTTGACTCATATTACTTCGCTTCACAAGCTGGTTATATATATTGTTGAGATTGATACAAGGTAAATCTACGTCAGAGAACAGCCTACATTGTGGTCGTTATAAGGGATCATGTTTATTTACTACCCTGTGCTAACCACTGCATCTTTGTTATTGAGCTATGTCTCTCCTACTATTAGTGAATTTCTTAAGGAGATCTGATTGTTTTTTTTAAACTCGTTCTCAAATTTATGTCAATTTTCTTTGAAAAGCATCGACTGTCGATTATTGGCTGCTAAGCACCAAAACAAATAATATGTTTTGAGTTTGTTGTTTTAGATGTTCTTGTAATATATCATGCATTCTCCCTTGGTGTTGCTTCAATTTGTTAAAAGAGATGGAAACATGACTGTGGACTCATTTAGATCTTCCTACCATCACAGGTTACCGTGCTTATAGTGTATGTTTTCTTGTATGGACGCTTGTACATGGTAATGAGTGGATTGGAGAGTGAGATTATAGCAAGCCCAACCATACGTCAAAGCAAGGCACTCGAAGAGGCCTTAGCTACTCAGTCAGTTTTTCAGCTGGGCTTGTTGCTAGTGCTGCCTATGGTTATGGAAATTGGCTTGGAAAAAGGTTTCCGCTCAGCTCTGGGTGATTTTGTTATCATGCAACTGCAACTGGCCTCTGTATTCTTTACATTCCTGCTTGGAACCAAAGCACATTACTATGGAAGAACAATTTTGCATGGTGGTTCCAAATATCGAGCTACTGGGCGTGGTTTTGTTGTTTTTCATGCAAAGTTTGCTGAAAACTACAGGTTCTACTCGCGAAGTCATTTTGTGAAGGGATTAGAACTGGTTATACTCTTAGTCCTGTATGAAGTATATTCGGAATCATATCGCAGTTCGAATCTTTACTGGTTTATCACGTTCTCCATGTGGTTCCTTGTTGGGTCCTGGCTGTTTGCACCTTTTGTGTTCAATCCATCTGGTTTTGACTGGCAAAAAACAGTGGATGATTGGACTGATTGGAAGAGGTGGATGGGAAATCGTGGTGGCATTGGAATCCCACCTGATAAAAGCTGGGAATCCTGGTGGGATGGAGAACAAGAACATTTGAAACACACAAATATTAGGGGAAGGATCCTCGAGATTATCCTTGCATGTCGTTTCTTTATCTACCAATATGGGATTGTCTACCACCTTGACATAGCTCATCACAGCAAAAGTGTACTGGTACGTATACTTTATAGTTGAATAGTATCTTTTCACTTGTTCTACCATAACATTGTTAGGCTTGCAACTCAGTTGATGAACTTTCTGCTATTCATTTGAACTCTTGTCCAGGTGTATGGACTATCCTGGGTGGTTATGATAACTGCTCTTCTAGTCTTAAAGGTACAACAAATTACCACAAGTTCAGAAGTAATTTGTATTTCTGATGGAGTATCATTGACCTTTTTGTCTTACATCAGTTGTATTAAAAGAAATTGGATTGTTTTCCCGTTTCATTTCTGCTTTACCACTCCTGTTTTCTTTTCTTGGGGTCACTATTAACCTTTTCTTTTACTTGTTTGGGGCTCCTATGTTTCTATCAGATGGTATCAATGGGGAGACGAAGATTTGGCACAGATTTCCAGCTGATGTTCAGAATACTGAAGGCACTTTTATTCCTTGGCTTCATGTCAGTCATGACTGTTTTGTTTGTTGTATGCAACCTCACGATTACGGATGTATTTGCTTCTGCCCTTGCCTTCATGCCTACTGGGTGGGCCCTTCTTCTTGTAAGTTCCTACTCTTTTCTTCTGTTAGTGGCAACATTTAGTTAGCTAATACTTCAACAGGGATATCGTGTTCATCCTCTCTGTTTTGAAATAACCTTTTAATTACTACATCAACAGCATGAACTCAGCTTACCATATGAGACATGGAAATGTTTCTAACAACCGTCTAAAAGAAATGTTAGTGTTATATAGTGATTTGTTCTTAGAACTACCACATGAACTTTCTATATGATAACATATGATCCTAACGATGTCAACAAACATAGCCACCTAGTCGAACCTTGATTTCGCAAAATGAAAATTTTCTGACCTTCGTTGGTAGGTGAATCATCAGGTACACAACCTCATGGCCTGTGTTTGTGTCCATGAATGGATCTATGAGCTTGAGAAGTTTGAAGTATAAAATATGGAATGACTCTTTGTATGTATTCGGATCATTGATGTCCCGTCTAGCGTCAAGCTTCTTGATCTCATCTTCAATCCATAAATGATCTCCTTGAGAAAGTTATTCTATTCTTTCTTTGATGTGATTGTTTTCTTTTTATTTCCTCTGCTTTCCTGCAAAATGCCACCATACCGTCAGTTCCCTAACTGAGTTATAAAACCAGACAGAGAGCGTTTTGTTGGAATATAAACTGAAAACATTGTAGCAAGTGAGCTGCTTTCACTAACGGAAATATCTCTTTCTAGATTGGGCAAGCATGCAGGCCAATGTTTAAAGGTGTAGGATTATGGGATTCGATTAAGGAGCTAGCAAGAGCATACGAGTACATTATGGGGCTATTACTGTTCTCACCAATAGCCATTTTGTCATGGTTTCCGTTCATATCAGAGTTCCAAACTCGCCTGCTCTTCAATCAAGCATTTAGTAGAGGGCTTCAAATTTCTATGATTCTTGCTGGAAAGAAAGATGGAGGTGATGCAGGTAGAAAAGATTCGCCTGATGCTGGAAAGAAATGAAAACAATAATTATTTTTATAAATCACACTCATTAGTCATTTGTTAGTTTATAATTTATTAAGATTATGGTAGAGAATAGGATCCTACGTTGATATCCATAATCCCATCAGGCTGCTTGCTATTCGAACCTTCAGTTGACGTAGTTCCTTTGTTGTTTTAAATGGATTTTCGATCTATCCTTACCCTTGGAGATGCATCTGATACTACAATTCTTTTAACTTAATGTAAACATCATTTTAAATGGTAAGTAATTCATTATCAGATACTAAATCAATAGCATGTCACACTAGTTTGCTTTTCACCATTCGTATATATGATATCCATTTATCTAAGTAAATTTTGTATAATAAGTGATTTTGTTAAAACATTTAATTTATTTTTGTTGGCAGATATGGATAAGTCTTTTAGTTTATTCAATAAAATAAAGGGTTAATTATAAAAAGATTTCAAATTTTACAATTATAATTTGAATTTTTAAAAGTGACAATAAAATATTTAAACAGTTAATTTTTTTCAATTTTAGCCCGAATTTCAAAAAATAGTAGTAAAATATTTGAATTTTCAAAATTTTTCAATTTTAACCCGACTTTAGTGTTTAGTTAAGTTTGTTATCATGACTTATCACGTGTTTCAAAAATCTTAACTATTAATATCAAAATTATCATAACAAATGAAGATTAATGAAACGATGTCGTTAAAAATAGAATCCTTAAATCAGTTTATACAACCTCAGCCTTTCGTTATCTATTTGTTCTCCTAACGCTCTCAGTTATTTATTTTTTGTCTATTCTTCTGACGTCCTAAACTGCTCTCGTATCTCAGCGTACTGCACCAATAAGCTTTTCGTTTTCAATTCGTTCTCCCAATGCTTTTAACATGAGGCTATCGGAGTTGCATAATCTGAAAATTGAAGGGTAAGGGCATCGAAAAAACAAACTGAAAACGAAGAAAAAACTAAAATTAAAGCATGAAGTCGTCGGGGCTGTGTAATCTAATTTAGGTCATTTTTAAACAACGACATCATTTTAATTATGTAATTAAACGATGTAATAGTTCTAGAACACACGACACATATCAGCAAACTTAACAGAAACACAACATCAAACTAGAATTGAAAATTATTGCTACTTTTTAAGGTATGAGCTAGAATGGAAACAATTTGAAAGTTTGAATACTTTATTGTCATTTTTTGAAGTTCGGGCTATAATTGAAAAATTGAGTAAAGTTTGAGATTTTTTTAAAATAATTAGCCCTAGAATAAATTTACAAGTTTGACTTTAAACTAACTTATAAGCTTACAATTAAAAGAATTGTTATAAAAATATGTCTTTAAGCATATTGAAAAATATAAACTAAAAGAAAATTGTTGTAATAAGATTTATTTCATTACGAGAAATTGGAAAATCTCATTCAATCACATTATCCACCATAATAGAAAGATAGTTGTAATTTATGACCTTGATGAATTTGAAGTCCTAGGTTACCTTCTCATTGAATAAGCTTTACACCTCCATAATGAGTCCAAATCGAGTAAAGATAAAGTATGATTTTATTTTGCTTATGTTGTGAATTTGGCTTTTCAAAGTATTACTCTTTACAAAGATTTGGAAGACAAAAACTTAAATATGGGCATTTCTTGGATAATTTTTGAAAATTTCAATAGTATCCTTTATGTCTTAAAACTTAAAGGAGATGTGGTTCTGTCGGATTCTGGCGGAACTGAACGTTGCTGTTTGGATCCATGGGATCGATAGCTTTTCATTGGAGCTTTGGCGTTGAAGTACCTGCAAAACAAAGAAGGCACGTCGGGGGTTGTTTCTCGATAAGCCCCTCCGACGCTCAAGTTAGGTTTTTGGTGAAGGTAGGTCTGCTGTAATCAGAGAAGGCTAGGGTTGTGATTACGTACCTCCTTCATGATGAAATCATACCTTATATATAGGATGAGTGCTAGGGTTAATTCTCTACTTAGACTTCTTCTTCTGCATGGAAAGTCTTCTCCTGCTAATGGGCCACGGATGTGCGGGCTAGGCCTGGTTTAACCAATGGGTATGAGGCTCATCTTTGGGAGGTAGACCGATCGACCCGCAGGCTATTGTGATTAGGTTCGGGCCTAATTCGGCCTACCCGACCATAAGTTCCCCCCACTCCTTGAGCCTGAGCGAGGAGAAGGGTCGAAGGAGTGTACCAGGTTCTCATCACTTGTCTACGGGACGGTTCGAGACGGGTCCGATCGGTTGGATATTGGCGTTGTAGCCCGTCTATGAGACAGCTCGTAATAGGCTCGATTGGTCGGGCAGTAATGTATAACGTGTTGTTGCTCGCGTCGGGCGACGTTTATTACATGATAGCTCGGGCTGGGGTAGGTCGGGTGCGCGTTATTGGTAAGCGTGTGATGACACTCGGAGTAATTATTACTGACGGCGCGTGTCCTCTGACAGATATTCAAAATCTGAAACAAATCGTCTTTCGTGACGGTTGTGTAGCTGTTTCGTACGTCTTTTCAACTGTTGCGCCGCGTCGGGTTTCTGAGAACCCTAATTTACTCTTGCTTAGATCCAGCCACGTGTCTGAGCCCGGCTCGGATTTTCACCACGTGTCGAGCGTTGGTTGAGGTGCTCGCTCGTCTGGCCCTCTATAGATACTCGGGATCAGATGATTCTGGGGTTTCTTTACATCCGCTTTGTTCCCTTATTTTCATTCTGTGCTTTCTTGTTTACAGTTCCCGGAAATTTCTCTCAACCGTCGTCCGATTTTCCCAACTCAAATCACTGACTAGGTACGTCCCCTTCCCTCGCCTCCTCCTCTAAACTGTTCTCAAAGGTTTTCTTCTTGGTAAGCATGTCGACGGTTAGTTCTAGAAGTATGGTGGGAGATGTTGAAGAGATATCGACGAGAGAGAGGAAGGATGGGTTGGTTGTGGAGGAGCCGCCGAGAAATAAATCGACGATAACCGCAGCAGCAGAGTTGAAGCGACTGATCATTAGGTATAACATTCCTATGTCTTGGGGCCCTAGGCTGGCCTTGGGGAATGAAGGAATCCACAGTAACCTAAATGGATATTTCGCGGTCTCTGACAGTTTTTTCTCGGTGGGCGGTATGAGGCTCCCATACGCCGCGATTATTGACGAGATGTACACTTCCTATCAACTGGTGCAGAGCCAAATTCCTCCAAATGGCTGGATGTTCATCAACGGGCTGGCTTTGCTGTGCTATCAGCTCAGCTGCCCTCCATTGATTGGCATCCTACGTCACTTTTTGAGGATGAACCAGAGCTCGAGTTCCGGGGCCGGGGTTCCCTATTTGCTGTACAGGGATTCCCGATATCGCCCGACCGAGACAGCTTCGAAGGTCTCCTCTTGGCGGTTGAGGTATTTTTTTGTGAAGGCCCCAGTATCCTCGCTCGAGTCTTGGCCGTGGAGATATCCTTTGGCCGAGGAGTGGAATGATACGTCGAGCATATTGCTCAGTAGAAAGGAGTGGGAAGTGGTCGGCCGCATAAAGGAGCTCGGCCGATACAATTTTCTCGGCTCATACTAGGGTATTGCGGGGGGGCTTCGACCGATTCCCTTCTGCTCGACCCCCCGCCACAAATTAACGGGCTAGGCGAGGAAACTGCCCCGTCTGGTTGAAACTTCATAGTTCAGTTTCTTACTGCATTTTTTGAGCATTGGTTTGGTTCTCTGACTTGTTGTTATTACTGTGCAACCATGGTGAGGATAGAAAATTTTCCCGAGTCTTCCTAACCCTCTAAGTCCAAAAAGCAGGCCGAACAGAGGAAAAAGAGGAAAGAGGCGGGAATTGGTGAAAGTGTCACTTCGCCAGTGGGGCTAGGCCATTCCACAGTGTTGCCGGTCCTTCCGCCTGTTGAAGATCACCTCGCTGTATCGACGTCTATGTCGCTCGTGCCAACAAGTGCGGGCCGAGCGGGTTCAGAAGAGGAAGAGGAAGTGGAGGAATTGGAGCAGCCTCTTAAGAGGAAAAGATTGGTTCGGCTTGGTGATCTACCATCCGGCCCGCCAAGTCGAGGCGGTAAAGAGAAAGGGAAGAAAAGCAAGGGGAAAGGGCGAGCCATTAACGCCGAGCAGTGGGAATCTGCAATCAAATTGGCCAAGACCGCCTTGATCGGGGACCTCGAAGTGTCCCGCCATATTGCCGAGAGAATCACTCCCCCGGTGGACAAACAGCTCATGGACAAGAAGAGTAATTTGGAGTTGGGGTCTGAACTCGTTCGTAGCAGTATACGGAGTGCGACGATGTGTTCCGCAGTGTTGCAGCATCTGGAGGCTCTAGATCAGGAAGTCCAAGACCTTCACGAGCGGATGAAGGCTGCGAGGGACGGGCTTTCATCTGTCAAGGAGGAGAGAGATCTCCTCCAGGCTCAGAACTCCTCCCTGGAGGAGGAGAAGAAATCCCGGGAAGAAGCGATGGGTGTTCTGGAGGCTCGTCTGGCTACGGGGGAGGAGGAGAAGATTAAGGCGATAGCAGCGAAGAGCGAGCTGGTCAAGGTGTGTGAGGTTTTGGAGAGGAAAGTGGAGTCGGAGAGGGAGCTTAAGGAAAAGTCCCTCCAGGACTATCATGCAGCGGTGGAGGGTAGAAATAGGACCGAGGATACATTGCAGAAGTTGCGGGATTCCATCAAGAGGCAGAGGATCGATGCAATAAAAAGATGGAAAAGGCGGTTTCTAAACGAGGAGTGTTTAGAGCTTGCCTGTGATGTTGCCCTCTCGGTCCTGAAGAAGTGCCATGAGGTTCACGTTCCTGGGGGGTCGGAGTGTCCTTCATTTGAAGATTTCGCTGAGCCGCTTCTTCCAGCTCTCGGCCTTTCTTTGTAGGATATGAAGAAAAGGGCCGAGGTAAAACGGACTCTTGTTCCAGATGAAGAGCTGGATCTTAGCTCTGAGGAAGAAGAGCTTTCTCATGAGGATATTCCTCCGGTCGTTCCCTTAGACCCTTCTCCGGCTTCGATTGTTCCGCCTACTTCTGAGGCTCCTCCCGCTCCCTTAGCTGCTTGTAGTTCTCCTTCTCCTGACTTTTAAAGCTCACCTGGTCAGGCTTGTGGCCAGGACGGATTTAAAGAAATAAAATTGTTGTTTTTACCTCCATTATTTTGATGTCGTTTCCGCAACTATTTTTGATCGCTTGTTTGGTAATAAGATTTGGTAGTCGATGTAGTTGGATGCCGAGAGAGGCGAGTGAGGGTCCCAAGGATCTTGTCTTGGCGACCCGGCAGGCCGTAGTCGACCTATGTTGATGCCGAGCGAGGGTCCCAAGGATCTTGTCTTGGCGACCCGGCCGACCGTAGTCGACCTATGTTGATGCCGAGCGTTGGCAAGTGAGGGTCCCAAGGAACTTGTCTTGGCGACTCGGCCGACCGTAGTCGACCTATGTAGATGCCGAGCGAGGGTCCCAAGGATCTTGTCTTGGCGACCCGGCCGACTGTAGTCGACCTATGTTGATGGCGAGCGGGGGTCCCAAGGATCTTGTCTTGGCGACACGGTCGACCGTAGTCGACCTATGTTAATGTCGGGCGATGATTGATTGAAATTTTGCTCTTCGTCAAATATAATGAAGCTTTTATTGCCAAGAAATCTGAAAACCCCTTTATTGATGATAATGAGGGCGTGGGCCGTTAAA
>JANIPM010000009.1:714585-725362 GCA_027478405.1 Erythroxylum cassinoides
TAATTAAAACCTACTTATTTTTATTCCACCTAGTCTTGGTCAGCCACGTCGTGCTCCTCTCCTTTCCAACGTTGGTGCCTCACACGTGTTGCTTCACTTGATTTTAATTTCGTTGTTGGACACTCTTTGAATTATTCCTCTGCGCCTGCTCTATGCTGAAACGCTGTTGCCTAGCGTGGATGGACTGCTTTTAAATCCTTGATTTTCTGTCCACCGTTCCAATGCTTGCGTCTTTAGCTGATGCGTGATGTGTCCATTAAATTGAAACTCCCTTGTGCTTTGTTGCTGTTCCCGTAGCTGACGCCCAGCTATTCATTTTTGACCCTCCCTAGCTCATTTGATTCATTTGGTTTGATTGCTGCCACCTGTCCTCAGCTTCCTTGGTCACGCCTATACTCTTGCGTCCGCGCCTCAATGCCCTCTGCTGATTTCTCCTCTTAATTTCTCACATCATGCAAAAATTGTAATTCCCTACAAGGAAATATTAAATCAAATTAAGTCCCAAATATTTCTTCAACAAGAGGAATAAAAATGAATAATTAAAACATAAATAATAGACAAATATGCACTTATCAAGTTGAGAAAACCATGTCTCTCAAATAGGATGAGGACATCCCAAGACATGCATGAAGACTTGTATGTGAATTTTGAACCAAGGTAATGCATAGTAGAATTAAATCTCAAATGGATGCTAGTATACTTGTGTATTTAACTCTTTGCATTTGGAGTGCAACTAATGTTTTTATTACGTATTTTGAGAAATAATATTGTTTTCAACAAGCCTGCACTTGAAGTACAAAGGACAATGTTTTATTTTTTAAAACTACATTTTTGAACAACTTTGCACTTAGAGTGCAAAAGATGACTTTTATTGCATGAAATAATATTTTGGAACTTACATATACATAACCAACTCATGTATTTTGCATGTTTGTGTTCTCTTTTGGTTTAGAATCATGGCAAGGTTTCATTTTATTGGTTGGACCGATAAATAAAGATATGGTGCCTTACTTGATTTTTTTGTACTTAATATTTATATATGATTTTTTGATGATTGGTGAGGTACCAATTGGCCAATCGTATACTAGACACAATATATTAAGCGACCCCCCGTACCCTTGATTCTAGTATATAAAAGTCGAGTCCCTGTATTGACACCTTCTATAGGACTTGCGGGTAATTCCACATCTAGGGTCATGTCATCGACGAGGTCATCACCTAGGGTCATGTCATCGACGAGGTCATCACCTAGGGTCATGACGCTCTTATCAACTATAATCCGGACTCACCACGGATGAAAGTCAAGCCAATATCTGGAATCGATGGATGTGTACACTAGTTTGGCCGACTAGTGGTGACATACATGATTTTTTTGGCTTATTATGAGATTTTGTTTTCTTGACAAGATTTGATTTATATATATGATGCTTTTATGCTTTTGTGTACTGGAACTGGAACCTATGTTCACTGGATGAGTGATTAATAGGCTAGGTCTATGTGGTTCCTAACCGGTCTATATTGAGTCATAGGCTAGGCTTATGTATTTCTATGCCATGTATGTTCACTTTATAAGTGGTTATGTGCATGCTAGATGTGTAAAAAACTGTCCATAGATTATCTAGACCGCCTTGGTGTGTATCGGGTTCTGTTTACGATATATTTTTTTCCTATTCATTGAGTACATAGTGTATTCACCCCCTTCGCTTTCCAATCATGTAGGTTAATTTGGTGAGTTTGAAGCTCTGAGTGTATCGTACGGTCTTTTGACATTTTCGAGGCACTACTGGACGTGGATAGTCTCTGTTTTGTACTTTTGTTATATAGTGGCTCATAAACTATTTCTATTAAGTTGGTTATGTTGATATGTTTTATGATTTTATAAAATAACTTTTGACTGTCCTGTGATTTGTAAATGACCTTATGTATGAACCTTTTGTACTATTGTTGAGATTGCTCTTGAGTGGACTTAAAAGTCTAAAAGTCGTGTTAGAGTTTTAAATGTGAATGTAGAAGTACGTTTAAAACTGATTTACAAGTATTTTAATTGAGTTTTAGGATTTTCAAAATACAACTATTGTACTATCCAAATATTTTCAAAAGATATTCAATTAATCTTGTATAGTCAGGTTATGGGGATCGTGAATATCCTTAACCTAGGTATGTGGCGGTTGTTATATGCCCAACGTGGTTTTGGGTCATGACACTAAACCTACCGATTATATGCCAAACAATGTATATAGTGATATAACTTTGGTTTTACCTGTTCATACATGAAATCTAATATTCATGTTGATCATAATATTGAATTCCTCGTTTTATTAAGTTCACGCCATTCATCCTTGAACAAAGTTCATTAAAATAAGTTGTCAACATCAAATTATAAAAGTTTTATTCTGCTACATTGTCTTATTATCTGAAGAGCATCTGAGGAGTCCCTAAGGTTCAATGCCCTGAAAACTTGTGTGAAAGCAACTGCATAAATTAATAAGTGAAGAATTGACAGAGGGTAATGCTGACAAGCCTAAAAGCTTCTCTAATTAAGCATGCTGTGGTTTAACTTATGGGATTCCTTTCAGTATCATTAAAGCAATGAACCTCCAAATTTCTTAACACATCGATTTGACGTCAAACATACATGCTGTGAAGGAGCTTTAAGAAGAAATGTTGATTTGAAACAGTGTTTGTGATCATAATTATTTTAGCACGAGTTTTAGGGAGATATGGTATGGGATATATATATATATACGAGTTTTTCCATATTATTTTTTTATTCTTTCTCACACACATTATAGAATATAGATGCCACAGGAAGCTGGAAGAGTCCCTGATGGCGAACTGCGTGCCCTGAATGTCAGTCTAACTTGCTCGTATACGGCAGATTGTCATCTTAAAGAAAAGAAGCTCTTGAATTGACCAACGTATCTTCCACATAAACACAAACTTAAGCATCAACACTGATGTGTCATACTTTGAAAATGAGAGAAAGGGAGGGTATAATAAGATCTTGGTTGGTGAAGGGTCATCAACTCCTACTCACAAATTGTTTATTTAAGGACCAACCCGTCATTTTCAGCATCTTGGATTGACCAATTGTGACTTATGTTTCTACCATCTCAAACACATCGGCATCTTATTTATAGCTCGTAATGTTCTTTGTTTAGTCGACCATTCCAACCCAAGAAAACTGATACAATGGGGAAGAAACTATGTCAAACATCGTTGAAAATATCAAAGACTGCAAAGAAACAACTCAGCAGTTTGAGAAAGGTTTTGCGTCCCAAGGTTTATATCACCGACAGCTCAAGCTTCAAGAAGCTTGTTCAGGAACTAACTGGCAACGCAGAAACAATCTCATGCCCACCTCCTTCTAAACCAGAACCATTTCAGAAGGTCACTGTCATAGACGTTCAAGACCAAGGAGACTCCGTCAGCACCATCAACACCTTGTTTCATAAATCAGTCGATCCATTCGAATCCTGCTCCTGCAGCCAAGCCCTCTCCTCTAACGAGCTAAGTCAATTATCCAGTCATTCTTATCTCAATCACACAACATCAGACGATCATATTCTTCTCGACGACACAACATCATATGACTTTTCTATTAGCCAAGAGGCAGATATGTTAGCATTTCAAGATTTAGAGTCCTTGGTGTTAGATTTTGAACTATCTCCTTTAAACAGCAGTTATTCTCGGTTTTATCATGAGGATATCAGCATAGATGATTATGAGCTATCTGGGATACTATGAAGTATCCTGCCGCTAGAACAATTACAGGCAAAAGCATCTCTTGGCTTTTGCACTATAGTACATACTTCTTGTCCTGTCATCTGTATATAAAAATGGACATACTGAAATCCACCTGCCTGTACAGAGCTTGTACATATATCCAACATAATGTACATTGTTATGCTGCCAGCCACGCCTTTCCTTCGTTTTATTTGGGTTAATTGCATATATTAATGAAATTAAAGGAGTTGCTGATAAGATTAGAAGTTTAGTCACGAAAAAATAGAGACCATTTAACAGAATTAAAAACAAGAGAAAATAGAATGGTGTATTAATTATATATGTCGTCCAAGTATGAGAAGTTCCCCACCGTTTTGTTTTATTTTTGGATTGCATATATGGTCAGTTGATTACGTAATTTATCTAAAGTTGCAGAGAATTTAAACTACTCATATCAACGATGACCACAACTTTGGATATATATAGGACTTGAGCACATAAATGATAGGAAAAGAAGATGTTTTGGGTCCCTGAAAGCATGCAAGTTGAGTAAGCTCATATGCTGGTGTTAAAATTGTTGCTTAGATCGATGTTACGGATCCAGGAACCGTGAATTGCTTAAGTTGGAACTGTTGAGATCTTACCTTGGAAATCCTCAAATGGTTCTTGTTAACAATAAAATTCAGATGATATTTTCTTACTAAAACGACTTTGTCTGTGGAAAATAAGATTCTTTAAATCAAATTGAAGCTATATTATGACAATTGTCTTGTTGTTGATAGACTTGGTGGTTTTGCAGTTTTATAGAATAATGCAGATTTGTTTATATCTATGAGCGATTTCTCAAATAACCATATTGATCTTCTTATTTCTATCTCAAGTACACCTCATCAATGTTTTGGATCGAAAAATGGTATATATAAAAGCTTATGATTTTGCTTCAGATTTAGATGTTGAACGATACCGATCAGTTATTGACTATCGGGTGCAACAATTTGAATTTTGAGATCAAAAACGGTTATAATTTTTTAATGCTGATTGAAATAAAATTAAAGTAATATATTGATGGACTATTTTGTAATTTTATAAAATTTAGGAAATATTTTATAACATGG
Source organism: Erythroxylum cassinoides (assembly GCA_027478405.1). Taxonomy (NCBI): domain Eukaryota; kingdom Viridiplantae; phylum Streptophyta; class Magnoliopsida; order Malpighiales; family Erythroxylaceae; genus Erythroxylum; species Erythroxylum cassinoides. The sequence continues at coordinate 719,427 of JANIPM010000009.1, forward strand.
CATTTTTATGATCTTTCTAAAGATGATCATCGTTGTAGTGATTTGTTATATATCTCATCTGAATTGGTGCTTTCACGAGGTGATCTTAGACTATAGTTTATTAGATATTTCCCTTATAGGTCATAATTTTACTTAGGAATGAGGCAAATACTTGGGTGAATTAATTGAAGTAAGACTCGATTGGGCTATGGCCAAATCAAATTGGCTCATGTGATTTTTTTAAGGCGATAATCTCTAATTCATGTGTTCCAACTTTTGATAACTCTTTTAGTTTGCTATTGGTGAATGGCATGCAAAGTTTTAGTTAAGCTAAGTGTTTCTGTTTAAAAAATTTATGGTGAAAGGGAAGTCTCTAATTGATATTGGTAAGGGGAGTTAGGATTCTAATTATCTAATAATATTTTGGATAAGTTGAAACATTACGAGGAAGTCCTTTATGATTGAGGTTTTGCAATTACTAGTGGGTTTTGTAGCAAAATATCTCCGTGTGAAAATAAATTGTTAGCTTTTTGACTATATGGTTAGTTTAGTTCAGATAGCATGGTTTATAGTATTTTAAAGGATCTTGGGGAAATTTTGATTCAATAAGAAATTTACTGGAAGCATAATTCAAAAGTTTTTTTAGCTTAAAGAAGGGGATGTCAACACAAGTTCTTTCCTTCTTTAGCCTTTTCTAGGCGAAGGGCAAATTTAATTTCTAAGCTCCAATATGAAAGGGGTGATTGGCATAAAAATTATGAGGATATGAAGGCCATAGCCTTGAATTACTTCCATTTCTATTTATTTTAGGCACCTATTGTATAAACTACGTTTTGGAAGATATTATCTTAAAGTTATGATTAAGGATAATGAAAATTTGATGTTTTTAAAGTTATAATTAAGGATAATGCAAATTTGATGCCCCCTTACACTTAAAAAATTCATGTTCTAAACGACGTGGCACATAAGGGACCACAAAAAAATAATAAAAATTGTCAGGTCAGTGCTGACCTGACACTTAATAGATGGGGTTAAATTTTTCGTTATGATAGGGTCTAATTTTAATGTTTTCTAAATGTTAGGGTTATAATTGTTCACTCTGAAATGTTAGGGTTAATCTTGTCATTGTGAAAATAGGTCAAAAGTGACCCTTTTGCCTTTTTTTCCTCATACATACATTACAAACATTGGGGTCCTTTTATAGGCTTTGGGATTCAATTTGTTTATCAACTTTGACAACTATAATTCCATTAACAAGATAACTCTATTAAGAAACTTTAACAGCTAGCACATAGCTAAAAAAGTTATATGCCTAAGTAAATACAATTTATTTGTTTTTGACTAAAAGAACCCAGAAGAGTTCCACATGGATTTGACTTCTAACACTCCCCCTCAAAGCCAACTTTGCGTCAAATTTTTTCTTTGAGTTTGTAAAATACATCGGTTTTCAAAGGTTTTGTAAACATATTTGCAATTTGATCTTCAAATCTAAAATGATCTTTCACTTGCTTTAGAATAAAATGATATTCTGTGTCTATATGTTTCCTTTGACTATGTGACAATGGATTTTTCATAAGTGATATAGTAGATTTATTGTCGATGTATGTTATAATCAGACCTTCTTGTGTGTGATATAACTCACTCAAATTATTCTTCAACCATATTGTTTGACATGCACATGTTGCTATAGTGATATACTTTGCTTCACAATTTGAGAAAGCAACTATTTGTTACTTTTTTATGACCAAGAAAATATTGTTGATCTAATACGAAATGCATATCTAGAAGTGCTCTTCCAATCATCTAAGTCTACATCATAATTACTATCTTTATGATATCTCAAAATTCTTTTTACTGCAATGAATTGACTTGGCCTTGACTTCTCCATATATCTACTGACCAATCTAACAGCATATATAATATCTAGAGGTATGAAAGTCAAGTATCTCAAACTTTCGACTAGACTCTTAAATAGTATCGTTGGCTTGCAATCCTTCATTCTAAACTTGTTCAAAAAATTTCAGCATACTTCTTCTACGACATTAATATTTTGTCTCCCATTTGTTTTTATCTTAATTATAAAAAAGTATGACATTTCACCAATATCTATCATTTCAAATTCTTTAGTCATAGCTTTCTTAAAATCATTGAATGTACTCGGATCATTTCCCATGAAGATCATATCATCCACATATAAACACACAATCATGATATCACCATCTTGATTTTTCTTTATATATAAGGCATCCTCATATGGGCTTTTCGCAAAACCATTCTTTAGGAAATACTCATCTATTCTCATGTTACAAGCCTATGGAGATTGCTTTAATACAATGCTTTCTTCAAACGATAGACTTTGTCTTCCTATCCTTCTTTAATATATCTTAGACTTTGCTTAATGTAGACTTCTTCTTCTAGGTATCCATTTAGAAAAACTGATTTCATGTCTATTCGATAAATCTTCCATTTATTTTGCGCTGTTATTGTTGTAAGAAGTATAATATTATCAATTCTTACAATTGGAGCAAACACTTCTTCATAGTGAATTCCTTTTCTCTCCTTATAGTCCTTAGCGACTAATCTTGCCTTGTATTTTTCAACCTTTCCTTCTTGATTAGTTTTTGTCTTGTACACCCACTTAATTCCTATTGCCTTATGTACTTTTAGAAGATTAGTTAGTTCTCATGTGTCGTTTCTTTTGATCGCAGCAATTTCTTCATTCATGGCCTTTTTCCACTTCTCATCTTTAATAGCCCCTTTATATTTTAATGGATCATACTCCATCATTAAACAAAACAATGAGTAATCAAATGTTATATTTTGTGGCATCAGAGATATCATTTAGACTCCACATTTTTATAGGTACTCCCCTTGAATCACTACTGCAACTGCTGCTATATGATGAAGTTGATGGTGTTGATTCATAAGTTGTTAAAGTAAGGCTCTATAGAGGAGTCTGTTCATCTTGTGTGTTAAATTCATCATCATTATCATCATCAAATAATCGTACTTGAACTTTCTTATCTACTTTGTTCCATTTTCACGTCCTTGAACTTTCTTATCTTCTTTTTTCCATTTTCAAAAATCTATTTCATCGAATTCAACTTGTGAGATGATCACCTTCTTGGTCAAAGGGTTAGATAACCTATATGTTTACTCCTCTATTCATAGCTAATAAATATGCACTTTTCATCATCTAAGCTGTTTCTTTTTTGATCTAGAATATGTACAAATGCAATGCACTAAAAAATTTGAGATGTCCAACTGCTGGTTTGCTACCACTCCATGTTTCATTTAGTGTTTTAAATTTTACATTTTTTCTTGGACACTAATTTAGTAAATAAACAGCACCTAAAATGACTTTAGCCTAGAAAGTTCTTAGTTAGTGCCTTCCTTTCACCATGCTTCTCAGCGTATCAAGAATCGTGCAATTCTTTCTTTCTACAAGGTCATTTTGTTGTGGCGTATATGAAGTTGTAAACTGATGAACGATTCCATACTCTTTACAAAACGTTTCAAACAACTTTGACATGTACTCACCTCCTGTATTAGATCTAAGTATCTTTAAATATTGGCCACCTTATTTTTCTGCCATTACTTTGAACTCCTTAAATTAATTAAGGGATTTTGATTTTTCTTTAAGAATATATGCCCAACTTTTTATGACGAAATCATTAATAAAGGTAATGTAATACCTATTTCTACCAAGTGATGGTATATCAAATGGTTTAGCTATATTTAAGTGAACAATCTCCAACGATCTTCTAGCTCTCTATGATTACCCATCTTCAAAACTTTGTCTATGTCATTTCCTTTTAATGCATGCTTCATATAATTCATCTTATTGGTTAATTTCTAGAAATCCATTTACCATCTTTGCTTTTGATAATAATTTTAGGTCAATAAATCCAAGATGACCAAACCTTAAATGTCATTTCCATGATTCATCTTTAACGACAGACTTCATGCACTTTAATACTTCTAACTGAATATCAAGTGTGAAAAGACGATTCTTTGTCATATCAACTTTACCAAGTAATTCTCCACCTTTGTTGATGATAAGAGAGCAATCCTTCAATTTTATATCGTACCCTTTTTCAAGGAGCTGAGCAAGGCTGATAATATTACTTTTTAACATAGGCACATAATAAACATCATATATATACCTTTTCTCTCCATTTTTAAAGGTAATCTTAAGTTTACCTTTAACTGGAAGTTTTGATGAGTCACTAAAGCAACTTCTCCTTGGATAGTCCCATCCAAATTTGTAAACAACTCTTTTCTCCCACACATATAGTTGCCAGCAATGTTGTTAAGATTCTAAACACTTTTCTTGCACTGTTCATTTCCTTGTATGATAAGAAAATAGGCAATTCAGCTTCTTTATCTTTTGTTACTACAAAATGATTTGTTTCCTCCTTCTTAGCGGTTGATCTACACTCGTAACTAAAATGGCCATACTTGTTACGGTTGTAACATTGCACTTGTGATTTATCACCTTGCTATTGAAAATTCTCTTCCTTAGTTTTGGAATGCTCGACCATGACCTTATATTTGATAGTCTTCATTTGTTTAGCCTTTTTCAAAAGATTTCCTACCATGTCCTTGTCTACCACATCCATTTATGTAGGCACCTTTGTAGCTACCTCAATTTCCTCTACCTTATTCATAACTAACGCTAGTTTGATTGCTACCAATAGATAACTTACTTTGCAAAGTTTATTCCAAATTACCAATATTTTCATTTTGGATCATTCTTTGCTCATAAGCTTGAAGAGAGCCTATAAGCTCATCAATAGAGATTTGTGACAAATCCTTTGATTCTTCAATAAGAGTTTAATAAAAATGCTTTGATGGTCGCATCTTCAGGCTCAATGTAGCCCTCTTCAACAATCTCCCACAAATCTTGTGATTCGAGCAGTACCATTATTTGGATGCTCTAGTTTTCATAATTTGTTTATGTTATTTTTGGAATTTGAGGTTGAATCATATTGGCCATATTTTACGTTCTTGAAACATAGTCATGAACCTAACTCTGATATCACTTGTTGGAAATATAATAAATTCATAATTAGAGCTCAAACAATAATATATTGATAATAAATTAATGTTGCAATCTTTAATAGCTATTACTATATGAGCTTCTGCTCAATCTCTATGTTTTTCTTCTTCTTTTTTCTTCTCATACATACATTACAAACATAGGTCCTTTTATAGGTTTTGGGAGTCGGTTTGTTTACCAACTTTGACAACTATAATTCCACTAACGAGATAACTCTATTAATAAACTTTGACATCTAGCACACACAGTTAAGAAAGTGATATGCATAAGTAAATACAATTCATTTGTTTTTCATTAGAAACACCCATAAAAGTTAAACAAGGTTTTGACTTCTAACAAATTTCAGTAAGATGGAAGCACCGCTTTATTGGACAAAAGCTAACACCAATCACGAATTGCAGGGTTTTTTTTGGCCTCAGTAGGTATTATTACGTGCAGAGCAGGCCCTGGGCAGGGGCAAGCAGGGCACCTACTGAGGGCCCACCATATAAAGGGACCCTTTAAGGGTCTTAAGCATTTAATGGAGAAAACGTTGGTGTCTTGGTGACTGGTGAGTAATAAAGGGTCTTAAACATTTAATGGAGAAAACGTTGGTGTCTTAGTGAGTAATAAAGGCTTACAACATTATTAGCATTTAATAAGTTAATGTTAACTTTGAAAGTTAACGTGAACATGTTAATTATAAATAGTTTTGAAGTATTTACGTTATATTCTTACTTTCTAATTTCTCTATCATAGGGATCATTAAAGAGGTGAAATACTTTTCTATTATTCTTGATTGTACCCTAGATTTGAGTCATCAAGAACAAATGAATTTATTAGTACGATGTGTGAATATGTCAAATAAAAAAATAAAAATAGAGGAGTACTTTTTAGAGTTCTTAAAGGTAGATGA